>CAEFZX010015107.1:0-36776 GCA_903066825.1 Alfaro cultratus
AAATTGAAGTGAACACATCTACAAAAGTAAATTTGATCCCAGATGCATTGTTTCATCAGTAGTAGTTTGTAAAATCAAAAGCTTATTACATGTATAATTTGATGATAGTGTGATGCTTCAGCAGACTTTAGAACTAGAAAATCTTAGATGAATGCAGAGAATCTGCGCCTGAGTACACTCTTAAAAATATATATATAATTGTGGTTGTCCGAACACAGCAGCTCCATTTAAGTTCCAATAGAGTTGGGTGAATTAAAAGGAAAATTTTACATTTCCAAAAATCCAATACCAAAGCAGTTGTTCCCAACACATTCTTAAATTAAAGAAAACATTTTGTTCTTGTTCTGCACTTTTAATCAATTAATAATTTCATAAACTCTTTCAGACCAACTAAACCTTGATTTTATTTTCAGGGTATTAGTGTGATCTTCAATGTAGCCCTGGCCCTTTTGAAGGTAAGAATTAACAAACAAAAATTCCATCAATAGTAAGGTATACTCTGTTATAACTAAAAAAGTTATAACTTTTTTAGTTATAACTAAAAAAGTTATAACTAAAAAAGTTATAACAGAGTAGCCAAGTTTTAGGGAAAAGTAACTATTTTGTATTGTGGTGGATGGAGTGAACATACTTTTTGTGAAAGATTTGCCTCCAAAGTTTCATTTCATCTACTTCTCAGAGCACAAAGAAGTGTAGTAGCAGTTTTCAATTTCGTATTTCAAGCCTCTGTTTCCTTAAACATCACGTCTTTTTCCTCAGACTTCAAAAGACGATCTGTTGCAGACAGACTTCGAGGGCGCTCTCAAATTCTTTCGTGTCCCCGTCCCAAAAAGGTACCGCTCCGAAGAAAATGCCAAGAAACTGATGGAGCTGGCTTGTAGCATGAAGGTGAGTTTAAATGACCAAAGTGGCTTACGGTGCAGATGAAGTATAGATAATTCAAAGTGCTATCTGTGCTCTTATTTTATTTTTTAACCTTCATATATGTTTAAAATGTTTAGTTTCATTGTACAAAACCTGTGAAATCCAGCAATGCTGCTCAAATACCACCAGGGGACACTGTTGAGCTTTGTCATGACTAATATAAAAGCAAGAAACACACCAAACACATGTCCCTCCCTTAAACACTCACACCTGTTTCCTGACCTGATTTGAGCAGTCTGGCCCAGTTTAGAGGATCTGACTTTCAAGGTAACTTTGGACAGGAACATTTCTTTCCACAAACTTTGTAAGGAAGCCAGCTCTAAGAAAGATTTTACCTTTTTGCTCTTGAGGTGGGCAACAGAGGAACCACGTTCTTAAGCTCTTCCAGCAGAGGAAGTAAATCATATCTAACCAAAGAAGCTGTGCAGCTCTGAAGATGCTCCAGTATCCGTTATGAAAGCATCGATTCTGAAAATAAATCAAAATGATCTCAAGAAGACTCGCTTGATAAAATCAAATATTTACAAATTCTGTTGCTTCCAAATTAGATGTTATTGGTTAGGTAAATTGTCATTTTTATTAGACACACTGATGTAGTTCTTTGCACAGTGTGTCAAGTTGTTGGATACATTCACCTTTGTCCTCAATTGTGGTTTGGTAATCTGAGAACTGGATGTCACTACAGTGGGATGGATTATTGTTTACCTTACTGAATTTTTATGCCTTCTGACTGAATCACTTCTTGGTGTTTGTCAGATGTCATGATATGTTTTTATCGTTAAATAGATCACAATTGTTCACCATGTTTCAAAATTTTCTTCAATTTCATTCTTCCATCCATCCATCCATCTTCTTCCCGTTTATCCGGGGTTGAGTCACGGGGGTAGCAGCCATTCTTCCAAATGCCCGATTGGACAAGAACTACATAAAAAATTTTGAACTATCAAAGGTGCTGTCAACCATTTGAGAAATCTAATTTTTGGAAGATTTAACACCAATCTATATAGATACAGGTTTTGAAAACAGGCTTAATAAATGATATCAACTTCATACCATTGTAAGCCTTAAGTCATTTTGAGAGCTGTGAAGTATTACTATTAAAAAACAAAATAGAGTTGTTTTGAATTGAATAAAACGGTCAATAAATCTCTGAATAAGTCATTAATATGTGCAGGTTTGTTGACCATGGTAATATTTGACAAGTCTGCTAAACTGTAATTTCTTGCAGAAAGTGACTTTTTGATTCTTTCCCCACTATAAGTTTTAAACTGAGATGCTAGTAATTCTGCTTGAACAAAAACAGTATTAAAGAGTCCTTGTCCTGGACAAGGTTTTCACCTAAATAAGTCATCCACATGATTAGCATGCAGGTCTGAAAATGTGGACATTTGTGGGGGAATTGGATTTAAATAGGAATGAGTTACTTTCTTGTTATATTTTCAGGTAATGAACTGCAACATTGTTTACTCTGCAAAAACAATTTTGTGTAGAATCGATGTTGAAATAATTATTTTAATGCTTTAAGTGGAATGTGGAGATGCAGGAATTCCCCTTGAAATCAAACTGAAAGTCAACAACAAAAATGAACCTCCAATAATTTATAAAAAATAACAAACCTTAATATATTTTGGTGAACAAATGAAATTAAATTTGCATATAGACCCAAGTGTAAATTAGAATGAGAACTAGGTTGAACGATGGTAGCTATTTATTTCAGTCAGAACATGGTCACTTACATATTTTTCAGGGTAAAAGCATTTATAAAGCTTAACTAGTAAAACAAAAAGAAAAGTGAAAATGAGTTTCATTTCAGTTTTTATTGTCTCTTGGGATTCCTTCCAAGAGACATGTTCCTCATGTCTGGTGGCCTTTACATATGTAAATCTGCAGTATGCAAATTGCCCAGAAGATATAAATACTTATACCTCTCTGTAGATATGTAGATTAGTTCTGATCAGTATTATAAAAAAAAGGGAATATTTTATGTGTTCTAAGCAGGAACAACAGGCAGTGGGTCATTTAACAAAAGCAGTCACTGAATGTCACTGGAAACAAAAAAACACAGTAAAGAAAAGATGAACACTTCAACCCCCTCAAAAAACAAAAGTACTGTAGATTGGACAAAGCCTGTGATAAACTGTAAGATAATAAGGGATGTTTATTCATATAAACATCGTAAATTATATCAGCTTCAAGCTACACTGTGTATGTAATGCAATGTTGTTTTTAGTAAACTATTAGAGAAAGTGACAAAAACAAAAACCCTGATCAGATTTTCTGCTTTAATCTTGGACAAAACCATTGTTTCACATGTTTTACCAACCTAAATTAAACAATAGCGCCTGAAAAAACAACAGCCTTAGATATGAACTTTTTCACCCTCCTTCTGCAGCATGCTGTTCCTTTGTTTCCGCAGTCTTTCTGTTGATTCAGCTTTTGCTTGTCTTCTGAGATCTCATTATCAGCACACACTGCTGTTTAACAGTAACCTCAGGTGCTATTGGAGCACTTTCCTATAAATAACATTCCACATTTTCAGTCTTGCTTCATTTGTTTCAAAGTTTAAGCTCCAGTTTACTTTTCCTTGACATCATGGGCCAAGGCTTGATGCGTCTCAATATTTACATGTGTATAGCTTTTTGTGTTTTTTAAGTTCAGGGAGACTGCATCTGTTGGCAGGTTTATGAAAATAATTACTCCAAATTAACAGGGATCTTAATTCTGTGCACCGTCACTGTAACTAAACTAGGATTGTAACGAATCAAGGATTTTGATTCTTAAAATTCCTCGAGTCAAATTATCTGCCTCAAGGCTTCATTAAATTATGTTTTAGTATTTATCACACTGTTTTCTCAATGCTCTGTCCTCAAACTCCTCATTAGGAAACATCCACTACATTCATCAAGTTTATTAATAATAAAAAAAGCTTGATACACTGAAATATCTATTTAAAAAAAAAAGTTTTTACATACTTCAAACTGGAGATTGAAAGTGAACTGTATTATAAAATGCTGTGTTTACTAATGTCTTAACTTAAGGTTGGCTTTACATTTTTTTAAGTGTAAAATTAGTGTAAAATTAAATTAATTATAGGAGGCATGTAGCACAAACATAAAATAAGATGCAAGATAAAATACGTAAATAGAAAAAACTTTCATTATGTCCCATAACATTTGAGTTCTTGCTTTTACCTGTCTTTTAAATACCTACAGAAACTGAAAGTTTCTTTGACTTTTATCTGTCCTCACTGAAGGATGGAAGTGCTGTTAGTTTGACATGACAGCCATTTATGACATATTTGCTGATCTGATTGGGTTTTTGAGTTTCCAAACACCCGATTGCCGACTTAAAATTTAAAAATGGTCTGATTTAGGCCACCAGGCACTTAATCAGTGAGTCTCGTATTACCCAGCATTTCAGCTGCTTTTCATTTCAAAAGTAACTCAAAACTCCTTCCTTAAATCTACTGTTTTTTATAGTTAAGCACAGTGGCTTCCTCCTCATTCCCATCAAGTTAGCTGGTTGAATTAATATTCTTTCTTCTTCAATGTGTTCAGTTGCTAAGCATTTGTTTTTCCTGTCTCTTTTTGCTTAAAAATATAGATAAGTCAGAAGAAGCTGAAGAAATTTGAGAAGGAGTACCACACCATACGGGAGCAGCAGGAGCAACAAGAAGCCCCCATTGAGAGATATGAGGTAGAAATACACACAGAAGGCATGATCCATTTATCCAGGAATAAACCGTCAATGTTGTCTCCTTTAATATCAAAACATTTGACCTACAAAATAAAAATTGCAGTGTAAAGCAGACACAAAGCAGTGGTAAATATGGCGTACAATCCCAAAATAATTAAATGAGGGAGAAAGAATTAGCTAAAGTACAAAACATAAAGGTTTTTCTCTTTCTAACTTTTTAGTTTTCCCTCTCAGTTGCCTCTTCTTGCTAGCTTCATTTCAGTTCAGTTTTCAGTCGGTTGTTAATGATATACAAACAAGTTATGTTTTAAACAGTGCAGTGTCCTCTTTCACTATATTTTAACCTCAGTAAACTTTATAGTTCTCTAAAAAAACTGACCCAGGAACAGTAGATTACACATTCATATGACACTCTATATGATTAACTTGTTTTCCCTGTTCTGCTGTCTCTTGACTTTTTCTTCCTCTTTTTCTAATGGCTCTTCCCTTCTCTGTTCTCTTCTGTTTCACTTTTCTACTCCTTGGTGTTTTTATCGTTTATCTTTTTTCTCATATTCACTTCTTTTTCTTTCTCTTCTCTTTACTCCCTCTCTTCCTGTGTCCAGCGGGAGAATCGGCGTTTGCAAGAGGCCAACATGCGTTTGGAGCAGGAGAACGACGACTTGGCACATGAACTAGTGAGCAGCAAGATAGCTCTTCGGAAAGATCTGGACAATGTAAGCCAACAGAAAAATGTGTGTGATGGGATGTGTTCCATTTAGCAGAGGTAATAAATTTGTGGCAGAGTCACAGCACAAGTTTTGCTGTTATTTTTTTGTCTTAAAACCTGCACAGATTTATGCACAGGGTTTTTGTTGACCTACCTTTAAAATAGAGCAGGTAAATAGGAAAGTAGGACAAGCCAAACTTTCAACTATCTTTTCAACCTTGTCGTCTCTTTTTTGTCTCGTCTTGTATGTTTATGTGTGTGTCAGGCTGAAGAAAAGGCAGATGCCCTGAATAAAGAGTTACTGCTGACCAAACAGAAGCTGATTGAATCTGAAGATGAGAAGAGACGACTGGAGGAAGAGTCCGCACAGGTGAGAGCAAAACTGCAAGGCTTTTCTTCCTTGAGCTTTTGTTTGAGAAAACCTGTGAAGAGTTTAAATGACACTTGAAGTATTTCAGCGCTTTATGCACACATAATGCCATTTCTCTGATGAAGGAATTAAGGCAGGTTAATTGAGTTTATTTATTTATTACAAGTTTATAACACTCTCTAAATTGTCCTTAAGTACAAGGACAATTTGGTGTGTGTACAGGCTTGTTTGGTGTTATGGTCTGCCTCTTGACCAATGACTACTGGAGATAGGCACCATACATTGATCCGATTGCTATCCAGTTATAAAAATAAATCTAGTCACTTCAATACAATGCAATCATAAAAAGCTAGTATAATTTTATCCAAATTATGACATTGTACAGTGAAATTAAGTTTAAAACTTCGAGTCCTTAAAAAGTCTTAAGGTCCTGTGTCTGAAGTGCCAGCCTTAAAATGTCGTAAATTAATTTTGAAAAGTAAGTTGGCCTTTAATATGTTAATCACATGTCTTAAATTTGGTCTAAACCGGACTATTTAATCTGGCATATTTCATGTTTTTTTTTTGCACGTTCCCATCATGCAAAAGTTTGAATCGCACTCAAACATCTTCATTGCGTTCTGTGACTTGAGCATGACTGAACCAGGAATACTTTGTGTGGCAGAGATGTCAAAACTTCAACTCTCGAGGGCCGGTGTGCTGATACTTTTAGATGTGTTTGGTTCACAAACATAATAAAATGACACAGAAAATACTGCTGCTTTCTATGGGGTGGGGGGGACAGAGAATATGTAAAACTAACTGCATCAAAATTCCCAATTAAGACTAAAAATGGTCAGTCAGTGGGGACATATGAGGCACTAAGATCTTAAAAATAAGACGGTGCCTTTTGAGTCAGAGCTTTTTATGCAAGAAGAATATATCTATATTCTATTCTGGGTCTAATAGGGAGCAAAAGAAGAGAAACTGGAAGTGTAAAAACATTTTTTCTCCTTTTAATTTTGTTAGACCTTAGAAAACAAACACAACTAAATCTTCTGGCATTATCTCCTAACATCAAAATTAGAAGGTGAATGGTGGGAAATGTTATTTATGAATAAATTATTGAGAGAGTCAAGACTCTGCGGGTTGTAATCAGCACTATAAATAACATCAGTTGATTTTTAAAGCAAACAAGTTTATCCTTCAGTCAGGTTCAGTCATTCTGAGGTTGTTCAAATCATTACAGTTTTAAATTAAAACTATATTTTATATTTGTCAGTCCATTTTTCCATGTCAGCCTTTATGTATATTATTTGTCTAATCCCTGCAGAACGTATTCAATCATTTGCCTCATTCTTTATTAAAACAGAAAAACTTTTCCCAAGATCTGAAATTTCTATATTATTGTTCATTCTCTGTGTGTCCATCTTCACCTTTTTTTTAAAAGTTGTCAATTCTATATAGTTACTACTACAGGCTATCACTTCATATGAGAACTGTCACTGTTTGATGTATATTTTCTCTGACTCAGTGAGGAACGGTCCGACCTGCAGCCCTCTGTTCCTGTCCTCCAAATGTCTTGTGCCTTGTTGAGTCTGCAGGTGTAACACTCAGTGATTTATGTATTAGAGTGAAGGTTGTGTCACCTTCCTATGCTATGTCAGTACTTTTCTGTATTTTATTTAAATTTTTTGGTAGTCATATGTTTTCCTTGGCCTCTGAATTGGTTTGTCTTGTATATTTTTGCTTCTATAGCCACCTAATTATGTCTGTGTTTGTGTTTTTTTTGTCTCTTCAGCTGAAAGAAATGTGCCGAAGGGAGCTTGATAAGTCGGAGTCAGAGATAAAGAAGAACGGTTCTATTATTGGAGAATATAAACAGGTACAAGCTATTGGCCTCAAGTATTTTTTGAGTACAAGTGAAGGTCAGAGTATTTGTAGAAAAACTCTTTTTTACATCATTACTAGAGTGTGTCTCTTGTCACAGGGGACTTGAAGAGTTATTAGGGAAGTGAAACTGTAAACCGTCGCCCTACTTTTCTCCAGGCTTCCTTGAAATGTGCTTTGAATACTTGGTGTTCATAAAATAATTTTTGATTTATGTCAGAATTTCCACCAGTTCTGTTTAGTTTGCTTTAATCAAACTTTAGTTTGATTTCTGGAAATTTGGTTCGTTTGGAGAGGTGTCGATGCTCAACTGAACTCTGATGCGGATCAAAAATGGAAAGTCTGGTCCATCTGCAAACAAAGGTCTCGGCTGGGTTGAAGTGAATCTGGCGCAGTTCGAATGCATATATGTGTATTGGGAATGCAAGCAAAGCCCAAAAGCAGCCCAAAACTTGAGTTTGTTGTATTTACATTCTGGGTAAATACAACAAAAAGAAACGCGCCAGCGCAAGTCATTACTCTTAGGAGAAATGACTTGCGGTTTTTTTGCCAAAGACAAAAGAAAAATCCTAAATCTGCCAAAATCTAATTACTATGTTTCTGCTTAGATTTTGTAAAGAAGAAGAAAGTTGTGCCCACTGTCTTCTTCAGAGGTTTTCATATTGTTTCCTTCAGTAGTTCTTGATGCAGCGCCACCACAGGCAAGGAGCGGAGCAAGTTTTCAAAAGCTTTGGTTCATGTGATCAGTGCCTTGAGAAAGCAAACCGCTCTAGCTGAAAATGGAACAAATGTTGCAATGTTGGTCCCTCAAAGTGAGTCTACCAGACTATCAGGTGTGAAAATAGTCTTAACTAAAATCATTTAAACATAGTGACATACTATTGTCAATGTGTAAATGGCTTTTTCTAATAGAAAACTGTACAAATATATATAGTTTCAGTGTTGAGCTCAAGATGTTTTCAGATAAACTTGAACAATAAAATAACTTCTTGAAAGAAGTGCATGAAGAGGCTGGGAATGTGTTGAAATCTTTATAAGGTACTTAGTAGGACATCCTAAAAAGAAAGCAATTCTAGGAAGTCATATTTTTTGCAATAATCTAAAAAAAGTACAGCCCCTAAAAATGGTTTGCTTTTTTAAATATATTTACTCAACAAACATCCTGAAGTACAATTTAGCTCAACCAGCAGTAAAATCAACATCTTGGTTTATTTGCTGAAGAATTTCCATAGATGTAATAATCCAATGTGGCCTCAGGTGGCAGTATTGCTTTCAACATCAGTTTTCAAAGGCATAATTGTGCACTGGTATGTTAAATTTCACAGCCCTTTTCAACATGTAGCTCTTAGCTCTAACATGGTAATTCCTAATGCATATATTTCTTTTGACTTGAGTTTTCTAGCAGCTCACTTATTTTAAAAAAATGTACTGTTCTGAAAATTATAAGTCTGCTTAACTTCTGGTTCAAATAAGAATCTTGCAGGGCGATCTGCTTCTGTTGTCTTCAGTCGCCATGTCACAAATTTTGCAGAATTCATAGTTGAATTATTCTCAGCAAACTATCCTGCAATATGATTTAATATATGTCGTCGCTTTGTCAACGTGCCAAGGAGCCAGAAAAACACATGCATTTAAATATCAAACGGCTTCAAGCTGAACTCGACTAAAGATTGACAGCGACCCAAGAGGAATAACTCATAATGTTTACCAGCACAAAATGAAATATCTAGAGAGCAGAAGCTGCCAGCATTTGGCAGTTTTGATATAGCAATAAGTCTGTGTATGACTGCTTGGCTCTTTTTCACCTCAGTTAAATCTCAGAAGCACAATAATAATGAGAAGAAAAGATTTTCAACACAAAGCTCCACTTGTTTCTTGTTGCCATGTTTTTGTATTAAAACCAGGCCAGCGAGTCATAATCATTAAGATTTTCTTTCATACTTCATTCAAGTGGTGTTAAGAAATTCATCCTGGCTACATTTATAGTTTTTGTTAGTTTAAATCATAATTTATTAGCTTTAGTGCTCTTGTAACTCTTGGGGTACATTTTCTTTTTCCGTCAGTATAATATATATATATATTTTTTTTAAATAGGTTGTTGTTGGCTTGACATTTTTACCTACACTTTAATTGTATGCAAACCCATGATCTTTTTCACTTTTGTCATTTTACAACCACTGGCTTCAGTTCTTTATCAGAATTTTAGGTCATAGACAAACAAAGTAGGGCAGAATTGAGAAGGGGAAGAAAAAATATGCAGTTTGCAAAATATTTACAAATTAAAATCTAAAATTGTGACCTTCATTTGTACTAATTACCTTTTATTCTGACGTATTTGTAAATTAAGTGTACTATTATTGTGATTTAGTCTAAGAATAGCTAGAGTTGCTCTGTAAAGGCACCATAATGTTTTTTTAGAAAACATTGTTGAAGAAAAAGACCAAAGAACATACCAGATAGACCACAAATAATATTGTGAGAAGGTTTGGCAAAAAATGGGGCATATATTTATGTTCAGCCTCCCTGAAAAAATATATTATAGAACCACATTTTGTCTCAAGACAATAAAAGCAATGAATTTTGGTCTGATCAGACCAGAGCACCTTCTTTTATAAGCTACCAAAGTTGGGCATCTTGACTGGACTTAAACTCTCAGTAACGGACCTATAAATATTTTAAAACATGATACTTTGTAACATCAGTCAAGTTGTGTTCATCTATCACACTGGTGAAGTAAAAACACACCTATATTTTTGGACATAACCAGTTATCAGCTGAACCCAGATGTAAGCATATTTTAAATCTCATCTGCCTGAATTTCTCTTCAGATCCGTCACTTAATGTTCAAATATAAACTTGTCCAAATCAAGTGCTATTACCATCAGCACATGGATCTTATGCAACCGTCTATATTTCTGGCCTACGTTGTGAAGGCAAATAAAAATAGAAGAAAGACTAATTCAGAATCAGACCTTATTTTCACCTGAGTCTAAAAATAATGGCGGCAATCTCAGATTGACAACAGAGAGCAGTCATAGAAGAGACGGCGTTTGTGTGTGTGGAGTGTCTGAAAGCTGGCTCAGATTGGAAGTGTGTGCGGCTCAGAGCTGTGCTGAGCAGAGCTAACTGTGAAAATGGGGCCTTGTCAAAAAATAGTCTGCTTTATGACAGGAAGGAAAAGGGGTTGAGAGATGGAGGAGAGAGAAAATGAAGAGTGTGCTGAAGGAGAGAGAGCAGAAGGAAGACAGCAGGCTTCAGTCTGCTGGGATTGACAAGTTGAGGAATTTCCTAAAATAGCCTGCATTGTTTTCCAACCCAGATAACTCAAATTATTCTTCAAATAGTACTTTCCTTGTTCGCTGCCTGTAGTTGCCAGGTTTTTCTTTTTTTTTTTTTCTTTTTTTTTGTGTAGGATTGGAGCCAAAACAGCTTTGTGTGCTAATTGGCCCTCCAGCACAAGAGGACAGAAAAATGTCTTGTATTGGTGGAGCTAAAAACAGCATCAAGTGGTTCATTGTAGGCTCTTATATGGGAGAGGAGTCAGGGAATCCAGGTACTGCTGTATGTGCCCAGGATTCTGTTATCATTACATTTAATTTCATTCTCATAGTTTTTAAATGAGGCCACAGCCTTGTCTGAAGGATGGTTACGGTAAATTTTCTGATCAGGTATTTTATCTGCTGGTAGTTCTAACCTTTATGTATAACATTAAACATAAGATAAGTAGGGTTTGTACACAGTTTTTAAAAGTCTAGAAGTGTTTTACAGTTCTTGACAGATGGAGAAAAGATAAACAATGAGAGAGAAACATGCTTAAAATTAAAATATTTGTATTTCCAGTATACATTCTCTTTACTAAAAGCTTAATCTATTTGTGCATCTATTCATCCATCCACACATCCATTCACCTGTGCATTCATCCATCCATTCTTTCACCTTTCCTTTCATTTTGTCCCTCCATCCTTCCGACCTTCCTACCTATGGAAAAGCATTACATTTTGACAGAAAAAAGTTAATCCTGTAATTCAACGTAATGCTAGCTAAACACTGTGTTCTCCCAGTATCTGTACTATAAAGCTATACATGCTTAATAGATGCTTAACTTAATGAAAAGGAGCTTCATGCTCCTTCATGTATGAGATCAATTATATGGAAGAGACGAGGTAAAAGGTAAACAAAGTTCTGGAAAGAAGAATACGTTTAGCTGCACATATAAGACGAGCAAAACAAATCTAATGTTGGTGTAACACAGCTGTGGAACAAAATATATCCATCACATGATAAAAATAAAGCATACTACCCTGTTCATCCAGAATTTTAATGAGTGAAATAATCCTGGACAGCTTGGTCGCAGATGGTACAGCCACGACAGTCCGTGCCTTTTGATTGACAAGTACCCCGTTCTACACCGGCTTTAAATCCCATCAGAACACATTGTTCTCCTCAACATGTCCCTCTCTGCCTATCCACTAATTACAGAAAACATCTAAAGCACCAAAAAACATCTTTGAACTGGAGCGGTAGGGGAAAACAAAGGAAAGCACGATGCAAGCCTGAGCTCCTCATCCAGGGACAAAAAGACCTAAAGATAAAATGGTCCAGATTTGAGCAGAAGTGAGGATAACTGTTTAAATGATGAGAAAAGATTGGAAACAGGTTAGAGAGACTGAGGATCTACAAAAAGTGCAGAAAGCTGGAATATGGAGAGACTAATATAAACTCTCAGAAGTAAAGCACAACCTGCTAACTCACAGGTCAACATCCTGCAAACCAGACCTGCTGGTAAACCAGAATCTGTTGACCCAACAAAGTGACCTGAAGCTCAAAGGAGAGACTTCACAGGCTAAATTGCTAAGAGACAAACAGATAAAAAAAAGAAAAAAAGACAAACATCAGATGGTACTCAAAACAATAATCTGCAAGTCATCATTTGGAAATTTTGTTTAGTAACAAGTCAGCTCACAAGAAACACAAAACTCACTGTTACTGGAATCTGCAGTTTGCTACTTCTTAGCCTGGTGAGATAAGTGTGTTGTATGCTTACTCATTCATTCTTATCTTTAGATGAACTGCTGTACATTGTATGCCATTATGTGTTATAAAGGAATGCCTTTGGTTCTTTAGCTCTGGATAACTAACTCGAGTACACTGTCTCTATCAGTATTTTCTTCCACTATATTTTGTGACCCAGTGACTATTGTAGTAACCAGGCAAAGAAACGATTTGTGAAACATGCAGATGATATAGTTGTTTTAAACTTTTTGGCACAGGAATTTTGAAAGTACAATACTCCCTCCAGTATCAGTGGAAAAGGATAGCATGCTGAGGTAGTTCTTGATAATCCTCTGTTGTTGCTACAACAAAAAGGTCCACCGTCATAATACATCACCTTAGTTTGGATAGATCTTTCAGCTCTGTGCCTTGTTTTGCAGGAAGCAGTGGTCCACTAAAGATAAGACATGAGAAATTCAACTAACTTATTCAGACAGTAGAAATAGCTTGACCAGAACAAACACTGTCAGTTTAACTGAGCTGTTTGTGTTTCCTATAGATCTGCTCTCAGCTCAGCGAACGACTGGAGAAACAACAGACGGCCACTCGAGGAGAACTGGAGAAAATCAGAGTGAGTTTTATATATATATATAAAACAACATCATTGAGCACATGCTTGGTCAGTCCTCTTCTGCATTAAGAGTTTTTATTAAATATACATAAGTGGTCTTAAGCAGCTGTTCTTAAGACGACTGTTGGATTTTGATGCCTTTTTTCCCCCCACTGATATTCAGTGTGGTTTTTCTACCAGGCCTTTTCCACAGGAATGTTTGTTAAGCAACATAATTCTGATTAGTGAGTCTTTCAAGGATAAACCTCTGTTGTGTCTAAATGTAACAAAATATCTACTAAAGCATACATTTTGCTAATTGTTGTTAGTTTCACGTCTTAAACAAAACAACATAAAATTATTAAGGTCAGGGGTCCAACACTGTCCAGAAAATTGTAGAATTAGGTTTTTTTTTTGTTTTGTTTTTTTTGAAAAGTATAACAAATATTTGTATTTCTAGATTGTATTTCCTACTCTATTGTCTTGGATTGGATCTTTCTTTCTTTCCTTTTGTTCTTCATTCTTTCCCCCCCTCTTTTATGTCCTTCCATTTTAGTGCATTGTGCCTCCTTTTTCTTCTCCCATTGTTTCTTAATTTTTTCCTTTCTCATTACTCATATCTTCTTTCCCTTTTTCCTTCCTTTCTTTGTGTTCCTCTTTCCTAACTTATGTACTTCCTCCTTTCATTTCTTAATTCTGTCCTATCTTCCTTCCTTGCATATGTCCTGCCTCTGTTCCTCTCCTCTTTCCCTGTTCTTTCTTTATTGCCTTTATTATGTCCTACTTGAGTGCTTCATTCCTTTCTTTATCATGTATTGCCTTCCTTTCTTTCCTTGTTTGTTTCTACACTGTGCCCTTCCTCCCTTGTTAGAAAAACTTGGGTGATTCCCTAGAGCTATTTGCCTAAAGCTGAGCACAAAGTAGATCGTCAGCTAAAAGGATGACTCATCCCTCACCTCCTTTTGCAGGTCTTTTCTGTTTTGTTTTTTTCGTGTTTTTTTTTTTAAAGATATAACACCCAGATAACATTAATCTACTTTAGATCAGCTATATATATATTTTTTTATATCCATTGCTTCTTTATTTTTCCTGTAGTTGAAATCTGTTTTCCTTCAGTTTTTAAGAACACACTGCACACTGTGCAAAAATCTGCCAACTTTCAGGCTAATTTCTCTTTCCCTTTTTATGCCTGTCACTTTTTCATTGATGGAACAAAAGAAATTTGTACAAATGATTTCTTTGAAACTGACTGCTAGTCACTAAGTGCCTAAACATAAAATTTGAAGTTGCGTTTGTGCCAGGTTGTCTGCTATGTGTGGATTTATGACAAAAACATAGGTTTGGCTAACTGCTTATTCAATGGCGGTACAAGACTGTAGGTTTGCGTTTTTGCATAATTAACCCACAAGATGAGAATACATTTTGGTTTTGAATGATCAGATTAACTACAGACCACCAACAATGAGAAGCCATGTTGAAATGCGTGTTTACTGGGTGCAACTCTACTGATGATTCCTGACACAGTTAAGACCCAGAAAACACAGAAGTTCTTTGAGCTCAGTGCATAAGCCGCCTTAGAGATCCAGAAGCCTTTAAGTATTTACACAGTCAGATGTTTGCCTCAGAAAATATTTTTGAATTCAGGAGCAGGGCTGCTGGAGTTTATTTGGCTCCTTCACCCCTGAAAGAGTGACAGTATCAAGCTCCTTCGTCTGAGTAAACCCGAAGAAGCTGAAAGGGACACAACCGTTTTTCTCTTTCACTCTTGACTTGGCAGGTATGTGGAGATGTGTGCTGCCATCGCTTTGTGTTCCCTGGCAGTGAAATCAAAGCTTTTTCGGAAAGAATGTGGAATTTGGCCAAGCAGCCTTAACCAGACACCTGACTTCCAGCACTCACACACACACACACACACACACACACACACACACACACACACACACAGCTCTCTGACTTTTAGCTCAAACCGTAGCTGGGAGGACGGCCATACTGGCAGAAAGCCCTGTGAAGGCTGCCCACTATCTCCTGAAAAAAGTTTATATCACCAAGGACAAAATGGGTTTTTTCATCCTTTAATTTTGTTTTCTCATTTACATATGCCCTAACCTGCCACTTTATTAGGTACACCTAGGTTTTGCATTTGTAAGTGCACAGAATCAAAAAGGTTTTGTAAACATTTGTTAGACATCTTTTGGACACAAACTTGTTTTGTCAGTTGCCGACATGGAGGACTGAGCTTTCGTGACATTGTGCATTATTGAGCTGGAAGAAGTCACAAGAAGAGTCCGTGTGAATTTTAGCCTGGATTTGTTTTTATTGCAAGGACTGCGCTAAAGGGACTTAAAATTGTGATTACGATAAAAGTGATAAGTTGCAAATTTCAGAATTTATCATGACGATAAGTCAAAACTCTTATAAGAAAATTTTCACAATTCACAATAAATGATACGATGAATGGCCTCTCTTAGTTTGAAATCTCATCAATGCCTCTTGTTCTGATTATGATGCTCAGGTTTAGCCTTAGCATGTACTGTACGTATAGATAGATGCTTTGTGTTTGTCTAATTCGGAGTTTGTGCCAATAAGCAATTGAACAAGTATACCTGGTTTCTACTGGTGCAACAAATAAATAAAATCCCAATTAAGGACCTTTCAAAGCTGGAAAAACCTAGAAAATCACACAGTATAAATTAGGTATTATTTTGCTCCATTTGGTCAAAAATCCCTCTGTCCATTTCTCTCTGTGTTTGATCATCCATTTGACTATCATCCATAATTTTTCCAATCCTCCATCTGTCAGTCCTTCCTTTTGTTCATCTGTTCATTCTGACTGACAAACTGAAATGTATAATTAAATATTTAGAGATTTTAAAATGGTTTTGTACGCTACTGATAGTTTACTACTAAACGTTAGTAGACAAAGGACAAATCTTGTGATTTGAGCTTTGAAACTGGATTTTTTTACTTTAAAAAATGTGTGGACATCTAAATTGCAGTTTTAAGCGATTTAGTTCAGTTAATAATATATAAATGTACATTAATGAGACTTTGTAATAAGACACTAACAAAACTTGCCACTGATACTTGAGGAGCAATTCCAGCCTAATGCTCTGCTGCTTCATTAGGGCTTATCTATAATTACTCTGCATTTTAATCATATCAAACCAAGTTTAAAGCTGAAATGTTGTAATGAAATTCTCATTTCTGAAGGACTCACTTAGCTAAGAGACGCAAATGTTGTGGCACACACTTATGTTGAGCTCTGCATTTGAATGTAAACACAGAAATTGAAAATAGCTGGAGTTATTTCCACCCTCTTAACAGTGTTATTTTATTTCTCTCTGATCTCTAAATCCCCCCGCAGTCCAAGGTTGAAGGCTGTGAGAAGTGCAGCAGTCTTTTCAACAAAGAGGGTCGTGTGCGAGCTGCGGTAACCACGGCACCCGCCGACGGGACGGAGGAGACCGACGAGGAGAAGGAAGGTCTGAAGAATCAGCTGAGGGAGATGGAGCTGGAACTGGCCCAGACCAAGCTGCAGCTGGTGGAGGCCGAGTGTAAAATCCAGGTACGGCAACACACCCAGCGTGGGCCCAAGTATAACTGGCTGTACACGTGGTCACAGAGCAATAAAAAGACTTACTGGTGGTATTTGTGTTATTTTCTTACACCATCTCCAAACAAGTTGGAGAAGTTTGGTTGCCCCGGCTTAAATTAAATCTCCAGCTCTGAATCCCACCAGCACAACTTCTCTAATTGCCATTGAAGAAAGCATTTAAACAGATGTGTCACAGTTTGGACGGTAGTTGTCTATCTGGCAGCAAGACACGTTTTGACAGCTTTTAATAAGATGTTCAAGATGATTCTATTAGGAGGTTACAGCTGGCTTTGACATGTGGATGGTGTTTAATTACCTCTTATATCAGGGTTGTTACTGCATATTCATTTCCTTATATCTGAGCTACCTGCCTTTATCTGCCTCTGTGTGTCAACCACATAGCAATCAATGAAAAGGCCATGATCCCGTTCTGTGTGCCTTTATCAGCCTGGTGCAGGAGAGGGTCGTTAAATCAAGGAGGAGAGTTTTCTATTAAACAGATATGATTAAAGGAAGAAGAAAATGTGGATCTGATTGGATCTGATTTAAGAAAATGAAGACAATAATGTGATCACCAGCATCTGAAGGAGCTTAAGAGGCTGAAAAATGGTTATAGCTTGAAGTTTTGTACATGAATCTTTATTTTAGGGCACAATCAGTTTAACTTTTACTTGATCCATTTGAAACTTTGGGTTTTAAAAGATGTTAGGTCTGAGGAAAAAGACAAGAAGCTCATCACTTTAAAAGGGAAGGTTTTTCAGTATTTGTTGGGATCTTATGTGGAAGATTGACAGAAAGTAGTACATAACCATAAGGAGGAATAAAAATGATACATGGTTTTCATTTTTTTACAAATAAAAATCTTTAAGTTGTGGCTGGAAGTTGTATTATCTCTATTACCCCAATGCCTCTAAATAAAACTAAATACAGCAGGACAGCAGCTCTAAACATAAAGCCAGGCTTTATATCATAATATAAGCTTTTCATATTAGTCAGTATTTATAATTATTGATTTTTTAAAAAATATCTACTGAACTAGTGGCGTGACCTTTTCAGTTTTATCCACTGTTTTCACTCATGCTGTCGTTATTTTTATGCAGCTGTGAGGCACAGTGGCAAAACCTTTGACTGCTAAAGCACAAGTTACTCAACTTACTAGGTAACCACAAGTTACCCCCCAAAAATTGTTGCTAGGTAACCAAAGAGTGAGGCAAGTCAGTTGATGCCATCCACCTTGTTTATTATCTATTGTGGTAGAGCAGCTAAATTCTTTACTCCGCTTACATCCACTAGAATGCTGTGCTGTTCTGGATCAGAGTTCAGTCAATATTCTATCAGATGTATGATCTATTGATATTGATCACATATCAGTTGTAACATATATTATTATTAGTGATTTATTGTTTAGCATTAATAAAGCCACGGTTTCTGTCATTTGGAATGCATTTCATCTGAATTTGGAAGTTGATATTTTCAAGTTCTCAGTCTGAAAAGATTTCTTACAAACTCTTAATTGAAAAATGTAGCATAGCTGCGTTGCATAAATAGAAATGATAGCTGCACTATTTAGCCATCTGTGATTTTTATGAGATAGCGGCTTAGTTCCAAATACTTTACACCCCACTTATCATTTCAAGGCAAATGCAAATCCAGGACGGTTACATCTGGTCTCTATAACTGCAATCATTTTTTATATGGTTTACCAAAAAATCTATAAACTTCAATCTGTCCATAATTCTGCTGCCAACATCCTTTATTGAACCTTCTAAGCCAAGTTTAAAAAATTTAGTTTTAATATAAACAGCAAGCTTCTACTGTCAATATTAAGGATTTATTTACTCAAAGCAAGTTCCTATTTCTTGCTAAAAAGTTACTTGTAAGTTAGTTTTGTCTTATTTCAAGGGTACTAAGACGTTTCCTAGACCAAAACTACTTTCTTAGAGTTTGTATTTTCACATTGCTGCTTTAGCAAAGAAGCGCTTTGTAGCGTTACGTATATTTTTCCTTTCTGAACAGGACCTGGAGCACCACTTGGGTCTGGCTCTCAACGAGGTTCAGGCGGCCAAAAAGACCTGGTTCAACCGAACGCTCAGCTCCATCAAGACGGTCACCGGCACCCAGGGCAAAGAGACAACTTAACCCAACTACCCGCCATCCGTCCCGTTTTAACAAGACCACGTCTGGAGCTCAGTGTGACTCGTCCCGCTACCTTCAGACACCTCCTCCCCCAAAAACGTAACGCACACGGCCATTACGTTAACATTAACCGTTAAAAAACAGAGGATCTCCTCTGTGACTGACTGTGTTACTTGTTTCCTCATATCAAAGATGTTCTTTTTATTTCCTGAAGTAACTCTCCCAATTGAAACCTTTTAACATCCATGCGAACAGTGCAGCGATAAGCGCCTCCCCCCCACGCGCTTCCACCAGTCACAGGAGGAGAGATGCTTCATTGAGGATTGTTTGTGTACTGCTGAAACGAAAAACTCCACAGTGGGGGAAGCGAGGACATCAGGACTGTATCTTTGCTCTCCCTTTCTTCTAAACTACTGGCACAAAACAACAAGTCCCTGTATATTTTCTTTTTTTTAAATTTTTGTTTTGGTTTGTTTTAGGTACGAGTGCTTATAGACGCCTTTCCAGGACTGAGCTTTTTCTAATTTTTGTTGAACAGTTCTTTCTGTTGGCGTATGTGCTAATGTAGCGTCTGACTGTAATGTGTATTTGTTTATGACTGCGAGACTGGGGAGAAAAAAAGATTTGAAAGCATGAATAATTAGCGTGTGTGTGTGAACTGTTTGAGTGTTTGTGGAAGGATAGCGGAAAGAAAAGCACTAAAGTTATGAATATGTGCATGCATGTCAGGTTGTCTCGTGTCCTTTAATGTTCAAATATGTACAGAAAAACTGGTGAAGAGAAGTTTGCTGACAAGGCCTTGATCTGAAGGTTGATAACAGAGGTGGTTATAAATATGTAATTTATGGAAACTAAAAGGAGTTGTGAGAAGCGACTGCATATTGAATCTCCTCGAATTAAAATACACACTTAAGTTTTGTTTGGTTTGGGTCTTCCACTATGAAGAAACCTTGAAAAAAAAGCTCAAAATCAAACAAATAATTAATGTTATTACTCAAATGGTTTGCTGAGTTTGAGTAATTAAAATTCCAATAGAATGGACAATAGAATGGACAAATTCATAATTCCTACGGCCTTTAAACTCACCATCAATCCCATTTCATTCTGTCCAACATAGAATGATCAGATGTTTTTGTGTTGGCTGCGATGGTCCTGTTAAATGCTTTACATAGAAGTTAACAGAATGTTACATTTGCTGATTGTCGATATTAATTTTGAACAGATTTTGGGTTTTTAATGATGCATTAGAACCAAGTTTTGTTTTTTTGGTGGACTAATAACTTTAAAACAAGAAGTGGGTGCGCAATTTTGAAATGTGGAGTTTATCTAATCCACACAGGATCAAAATTATACATGCATGCTTAAATACATACATATATACATCCCCCATAATAGCTTTAATGTCCCAACATGTTTTTATATAAAACCAATAAAATTGTTGGCATAATTCTGAGCATTTTGCAACTCTTCTTGAAGAAGAGTTGATATAGTTCATTAAATTGGTGGGTTTTTCTGTCACCTGACGCTCCATTCTAAAATTATTTTTTGTGTGTTTGGTATAATTGGGAAGTAGTCCTACTTTTTCCAGTTCACAAGTTGTAGAAGAGATTTGGCATCAATGCTGCCATTACCATATTTGACATTTAATGGAGAGTCCTTAGTCATTAAGTTTAAAAGAAAAATCTTCCTGTAACTTTGGTTAAATAGCTCAATCTTTGTCTTGCTTCAAAGAATCTGTTTTCCTAAGCTCTACTGAGCCAAGAAGATCGGTCAAACAAACAATCCAGAATTATGCTGAAAGGTGGTTGTCTCTATGAACATAAGGGACATTTAGAGAATTAAATTCAAACTTCTGCACCCAATTCTTGATGTTATAAATTTTGTTTGTAATATAATCATACTACTCGGGGAAACAAAACAAAAAAACATGTTGAAATAGATTCATAAGGGCCTAAACTAGTGGAAAAGTCTTATCAATCCATGTCTGTAAACTTCTGACCGGCTCTATAAATGCATGCAATTCAAAGAGTTAAGATATAAACCTACCAGTTGACCCAATTGTCTATTGAAATTAACAAATATGTTGCAGATGTTTCAATTATTTAAGATGTAGTTGATTCAGATCTGTAAGATCTGCTGGGTATGGATAGAGAAAGCATTTTAAGTCACCAAAGCAGCAGCAATACTGATCGAATAAAACTCCAGCAAGTAATTTGGCATCTTCAACATGCAAGAAATTTTTTTTCTGGTTCAAGCGTCGTATCACGATTAGTCTACAAACAGCTACAACCAATATTTCCTATATTTCAACAAGAAGAATATTAAAAGAATCATTTTTATTTGCTTCAGTGGAGCAAAATTCTTCAAAAACATTCTCAAATAAATTTGGATCTCACAGTGAATGTTACAAGTTGCTAAAAGTATTTAAGCTCTGAAGATGTTATTCTGACCACAGACTGCTGTGAATGTGAGACACCTGTCAGCAAGCAGAGGTGTAGCCGCAGTGAGGGGAATCACACCACCAGGTGCAGGCAGCAGAGTCGTGTCAGGAGAGGCCAGAGTTCAGGTCAAAAAGCTCTATATTTGTCCACAGGGCATAAGGGGCCAGAAGAAGCCTCTGTGTGTGATTTAATACTTCGCTGATGGAGGAGCAGAGGCTCAATGATAATCCGGTTTCAAATCCTGCTGAGACTGAATGTTTTTCTTAGCCTTGATGGAACGAACCATTTCTGTAACCTGCGTCTTAACTTGAAAAGTGAAGTCCGATCAGCTGGAATCCGGTTGTGATATTAGAAGTAGAAAAAGAAAAGACGTAGAGGAGCATCCACCTTAAGCACTGGGCTGTAAATAAACATTAAAAGCATCACTATTGAATTTTTTGTTTATGGTTTTTCTACTCTAACTATAACTAATGTTGCCTACCTGTACTCACCTACCTGCTGCTGTGATACAGTTGAATCTACAAAGTTTTTATTGTATTTCTGTATGTTTTTTGTTCTTTTTTGTAATTTTTTCCTTTTTGCTCCAAGCTTCTCAGTCGCACTGCTGTTTGGATAACTAAACGCCAAATCATAGCTCCGTCAACCAACATTATCAACGTGTGGAAATTGTAATAGAGTAGACTGCATTGTGTATACTCCATGAATTTAAATATAAAGATATGAACACAAGGATACCTGACTCATTCTTTATATATATAGATATATATATTTTTTTAATATGCTCAAGAGGTGGCATTTTGACCAGGTAAAGTTTAGTCAGGAGTCAAGCAGCTATTTCTTTATGGACACAAGGTTGAGAGAAAAGGTCCAGCTAACTAAAATGAGCCTGTAATGAAACATGATAGGATATTTTACATTATATAAATATGTTTGGTACTTATGATTTTAACACCCTTGAAAACCTACTCTGACTGTGTTATCACCTAAGGATCCAAGCAATGTCCAAAGCAACACTAGTTGAAAACCATCAAACATTTTTGGTTTCCCTTATGCATGAAAATAAGTGGATCATGAAATCTCACAACCATGGAAACCATCCTAATTGCTGCTTTTCTAACTTCCTGTTGTAGCCATTAGCGTCAGTACTGTGCTGCAATGCTAATGCTAGCGCATGCTCATTGTAATTGGATACAAGGTGTACAGATTTGGTTTTAGGTTTGATATTTATCATTTCTGTCCTCTACATGACCCACCGGAGTTGGTTTTGCTGTGAAAAAATTTGTCTTTTTGAGAAGTCATTAATCTGGATGCACAACAACTAGCAGGCTTTGCACATGATGAAGGTCCCAACCTGGATTTGAATCCAGGACGTTCTTGTTTCTTTTCTTCTTTTTTTTTTTTTTCAAACCCTACTTACACTTAAATAAGTGTCATCACATGTCAAAATGTACACTTTTTTTTTTATAAACCCCTTGCTGATTGGTGATTTGCTAAACCCATTTTCCCTAAAAGGCTCTAAGCATTACCTGAATTACTTTTAATGAGATGAGAATATTGTGATGCTATTTAGCATAAAAACTGTTTCATGTATAATACGAGTTCAGATAGCATCAGTGGAAGACAGTCGCTCCGTTCCTCACCAATAGGAGAAACTGAAGGAAAAAAGAAAAGAGCCCAATTCTGGTCTCATAATGAGAATTCTCAGTCACCTCTCTGAAATACTCCAGAAATCTAAATGTGAAAACAAATCTAATTATGTCTTGTGAAAACAGCCTCGATCTGTCAGACACTAGACCTGGATGTAAATCTTGTTCTCAATTTGGCTCTTGTTCTACTGCTCATCTCCCCCCTGAGAGAACGTGCCTCATAACATATGGCAGCGTTGTTATCCGTGTCAGGGTGAGCTATTTTCTGCTTGGTCCCTAGTAGATTTAAAGAAAAAAAAAAAAAAGTGTCGGTTGTGGTGGGATTCTTACAAATAGCAGGAGTTTTAAACATGGATTACGAGACCCATAAAATTCTCACCTCCAGTGATGGCGGCTCTTGGGACTCTGGCTCTTCGTCTGCCACCACCAGCAGGAGCTGAAGGTAATGAGCGTCAGCATTATGCAACTTGTCACACTCTCCCCCTCCTCGTTCTGCCCCGGTGCGTTACAGAGCTATAAATACGACCTGAAGGCAGCAACAACACACAATGCAAAAGTGAAATATTGGAGGAGAAGGTCGTGTGATGCTGCTTGGGTCAGTCAGCAGGGATGTCTATTTGGATGAGGGAAAATATGAAACTACAGGACTAAAAAATAAAAGGAATTTGTCTGGAAAAACACAAAATCTTACCAAGGTCTACTTATTAGTCCAAATATCTTAATACACTTGAAATAAGAAAATTGAACTTGTAAGAAACTTCTCAGCGAGACATAGAGGCTTGTTTTAAGTAAATAATTCCTTATTATTGATGAAAACATATTAGTTCCACTGGCAGAATTTTGTCACTTATAATAAGACATTTTTCCATGTTACAAATGAACTAGCACTTATTCATCAATTTTAATGAAATATTGACTAAGGCCACCTACTATATCTGAAAAGTTAATTGAATTCCTCCACTTTTTTCCGTATACTTTTTGCCGCTTAACTACTTCTGCATACATTTCAACATTTACCATGTTCTGCTCATTCAGGACATCACGGCTGTGTCTTTTGGTATTAACATTTTCTACAGACTAGGACATTTTCAGGTTTTTTGTGATCATGGGCCCCATTGAAATGAATGGAACATCCCATAAATTCGGGGAAAAAAAATTCAAAACATTTTCACAGCTAACTACTTCCAGGTACTTTCTGCTAGAAAAGCCATTCAAACTTCAACTATTTCTGCTTATATTAGCTTTTTCACGTCTTTTACAGATTTAATAAAATCCGCCTTCAAGTTTTTGTTTGCATCTTCAGGAAAAAAAGCAATGGCCCCCTGGCTCTGAGGGTTCCCAATCTAACCCTGTCAACCATAATTCCAGGAGATTTGCTCTGCATTTTCACAGGAAATGCTAATTTGTCTTGTAAGTTATTAGTCTTTCTTCAAGTGTAGTCAAGAATTTGTACTAGAAACTAGACTAAAAATACTTTGCATTTGGAAAAATTTTGTTTTTGCAGTGTTGTACATGTTTAAGATCTTTTCTTCATATTTTTTTTACTTATTTCCTGCCAAATTTATTCCCATTTCTCACTATTTGTTTTTCTGTAACTTGAACCTGTGGTAACATTTGATCTGTGGTCTCTGCCTGCAACCCACTGTTTTTACCACATTGATATAAATGGACAGTCATGTTCAATAAATAAGTGTCCCAATGAGACTCAGATTAGAAGTATTTTTTGATAAAAAAATAAATAAAATAAAACTCTTTAAGCAGGTGTTAAGCATACTTTTCAATAAGCCCACATTTCTGCATTAAACAGTTTTTAAAAATTGGTTTGATATAATATTCTAATATGTTTTCTTAGCTATAGTCTACAAAATTATAAAGGTTTGAAATTTAATCTGAATGAAATGTTTCACTTAGTGAATCGATTTACTGAAATAAGTAAAGTAAACTTAGAAAATCTTTTAGTATTATTCCAATTTATTAAATATGGATAGAGAAAATGGGACTGCAAGATGTAAAAACCTGCTCTTTTAGTAGTTCTGATGCAATCATGTGGGTTTTTTTTTTTTCATTAGCAACTTGCAAAACAGCTTTTTTAGTGTTTTGGAAAAAAGCCAGAACATTGTGTGGCCAAGTTTTCTGGGAACACCGAAGGAAGGAAGGAAATATTTGCAACACACAGCAGTGTTTGTCGCCTATCCTGATGCAAAGAAAGGATCCATCTGCTTTCTGTAATTATTCTGATTTGGTGCAAGAAAAACTCAAACATATCCAGATAAATGTGCTGTGAGCATACTTACAGGTATAAGATGATTGACTGAGTTAATATGAAGTCGGAAAGAACCATCTGTGAACCATCAGTGGTTCACAGATGGTTCTGTCGTACTGGAATTTGTTTACAGTTAAATCTTTCAATCTTAATTTTCATTGTATAAACAAATAAAAACTACTATTCTCTTTTATCTAACTATTGCTTAGTAAATCAAAAATGTTTTCTACTAAACATCTACAGAACGGCCATCTTCTCTCACAGAATCCGAATTGCAACAAATGACTTTCGCAGTTTCTGTGATTCATAGGTTCACCGTCATGTTCAGTATCAGCATCTTGTTTTCTATTTATTTATTTTTTTACAACTTTCTACCGTTGAGAATACATCTGACCCCAACTAATTCTGGGTAAAACATGAAAACACAAACTGTATAAACAGTCAGAAATTCCTTTTTACATCGGTACACATTATTATCACAAGTTCAAAACCACCTTGTGTTTTTGCTCTTGATGGCAGCTGTGGGAGATGAGAGTCTTGAAAATATTTGGACTTAATGCTCAATAAACCTGACAAAGATTTATTGTTAATAATTCAAATATTGATGATTCAAATGTTAGCGATTCAAATATTTGTGTACAATATATCACAGTAACTCTTTTAGCAGTTTAATGAAAGGCTTTCACAGATTATCGCTTCACAAAAATAACTATTTCACTCTTTCGTTCATGATAATGTCGTCGTGTTCAACCTAATGTTTAGTTTGTCCAAATTCTCATCGCTGTTGTAACACGTATAAGTTAAGACCGCAGACTTTTGTTTTGTTATTGCCAACTTCTTTCTCAGTTTTCATATTTGTGACTTTCTGGATATTTCCATTAAATGTCGTAAAAACTACATATTCCCTCTTCTTGGTGAAATGTTTCTCAACTCACTGGCATTAAATTATCTCCAGTCTAGAAATGATGTACAGGCAGAGAGACGCCTCATAGAAAATGTCTTCAGTCGAATTTAAGTGAAAGCAGAAAGCATGTGCAGCATAATGTGTCAATCTACCACACACTAAGAAAGTTAGAAGTATAATATTCACTTATGTATGGTAATGATGATTGGATGGTTACCTGCTCCAACACACCTGATTTCACTTGATAATCCTGAAAAAAGTCTGTGTTTTTTAAAATAAGGCGACTTTAGATTAATAGAAAGAGAATCTATTGTGGGTATAGCTTCCTCTGTTGACACTTGTTGATATTGCCAACTAATCTGTAAATATAAATTTACAAGAGTCTATTTAAAAAAAATTGAGATGTTGGAGTAAGAAAAGAACTAAAAATGTATTTCTTTGTAGTACCAGAAGATAAAATGTTTTATAGAAGGTTTTGGAAAGTTGTCCAGTTACAAGCTGATATTTGGTAGATATGAGTGTGTTAGACATGGTTTAATCTTCCTTATTTCTTCAGCTCTGACTTCTGTAATGTTCAAAGGATTACAGTGTTCAGCCTCATTAGACTCGCCTCTCCTCTCTCATTTCCAAGTATGAACAAAACAGAGCATTCTGTTCAGGAAACAGACACAGTTACATTCAAATTTCACAGCCGTTTGCTGCGGCCAATTACTTTATCACAATCGCTGCAAATAACAACCGAGCCTGTGTGTGTGTGTGTGTGTGTTCGCCTAGGAGAAATAATACATCCTTGTCTTAACCTTTGATTGGTTTTGACAAGGTTCTGACCCTTCAAATCTCTGTGACTCTGATCTCTTTACTCCTCTGTGTAAAATCCCCAGAAACAAAGTGCACATTGGAGACAGATGTTATCCGCACTTTAAACCCTGAAGCTTGTACAGTTGGATAATAAATGTGAATCTAAATGTTGAGCAGCAAATAGAAAGAAGGCTGAGCTTTTAAGACTGCGTGTAGCGTGAATGGACTCATATACAACTAACAGGTTTCATACAGGGAATTGAAATCCATAAAAATGATTGAATTTTAATTAGGTGTTTTCAAGGTTTGGAAAGTGCCTGATATTCAAACTGCACAGTTTTGTCAAAGTGCAATGTAACGTTTGATTAAATGTCTAAATCTGGAAAACATTTGTTAGCAATATCTTCATTCACCTAGTAAAAAAAAAAACCTTCCACAATTTTTTCACTGTCTGAAGTCAGTTGCTAAATGCAACAAAACTAAGTGAGTTTTAGAGATTTTTTTTGCATGTTGTGTTAATTTGATGAGGAAGGTCATTTACCTAATGGATTTACTGATTTGTGTAATTGAAATGAAGATTATCTTGTATTTCATATGTTAAAGTTATCGAAATTGGTGGATTTGTTGTTAAATTGGTTAGTTTTATTCTTGGTCCAATCAGGTGAACGGGCATTGCAAAACATAAAGTTCTGCTACATTATAATTTTCCTTTTCCCTGCTGTAAAATGCAGAATACTACCACAAAAAATTAACAAAATTAATAAATAATGTCATATAATAGTGAATTGACACTGCATTTTCCCCCGTTCATTTGCATTACAAAGCATGGTGCAGGAAAAGTTTGCAAACTTACCTTGAAAATGCTTGAAAAGTGCTTGAATTTTACTTGAATTTACCAGTGTGCACACAGAAAAGGAAACAAGAAGCATCAAAGAAATTTTTGGGAACTTGGTTTGGAAAGAGAGACATCAGCAGGTGTAACAATAGGAAATTAGGTGCAGGTGTGAAGGAACATCCAATGCATGTCCTATTAAACTGATGGAGTTAAAATGTGACAATAAAAACCTTCATTTATACAAGCAACAGATAAATGATCCTTTCTGGTGTTGAAACAAATATCCCGTGTCCCCAGTGCTTGCTCACTGCTATATTTTTGGATATTAGTTCATCTTTATCCGTTTGTGAGCCTTGTTAAAAGATGCGAACAAGATCTGATGTCAGGTGACGGGGCTGGGGCGAGTTGTGTCTTTGCGATTTGATTTAAGACCTCCCCAGGGTTTCTTGTCTCTGGCTGAAACACAATCCAGGCCATCTCTAAAAAAGTTGTCAGCAGTCCACGGTCATTTATAGCCCTGCAGCCTGGGACGCTGCAGAGAGGAGCAAATGCCTCCAGTATACGGTGTCTGATTAGCTTCCCGCATTAGTGTGCATACCTGGAAGATTAGAGAATGTAACCTGAGCAGGAAGAAGCTACAGTCAGCTTGTGAGAAAAATCTATTGCAATATGTCTGCTTTGGAATTTACTTTTTGTAATTATCATATTTCTCCAAGCCTTTCCAGAAGTCGGTGTTCTCCTGCTCATTTTTATCCACAGCTTGAATCCCACATTTTGTAGCTCCTAAGAGACAAGCAAGACAATAAGAAGCAACACTGAAGGCATGACTTGACACCTTTAAACAGATAATCCTCCCACAAGTTTGCCCCATTTCACCCAATCTCCTGCACTGAGCAGGGTTTCATTTGACAGGCTACGTGTCATCATCTGGTGAGCTTAGGTTTCCTCCCATCCATCTTGTTTCCTTCTCCTCAGACAAAATCCTCTACCTCCATCCTCTCTGTTGTTGCTTCTCTAAAAAACCCGACACACACATGTGCGCACACACAGCAGGATGATTGGCAGCTGTGGCTGTGTGCTGATGGTGTTGAATGCTGGAGATGTCACCGGATACTCACCGGAGACTCTCCCATCAGCAGCTCTGTGCTGAGGAAGACTGACGGCTCGAATCACTAAACCACCGTTTGCTGAAGCTCTCACAGAGACGTGCCAATTATTGCCCATATCCTTAACTCATAATGACACAGTGAGGGTCAAGTGTCATTGTCAGGGTGTCGCATTAGTAATGAGGGTGAATATCTTTGGGTCCATAATAAAAGTGTATTAATACATGACACATAAACAAACAACAGTAACCTCAGTTTTACACTTTGGAACAACCCTCAGCTAATTCTCCCGTTCAAAATAGTTGAGCCTATTGAGTATGTCTTTCTAAATGTCTGACAAGATACCAAACCAGTAAGGATTACAACAAGTTTTTCTTTTTGCTAAATACAAAGACATTAATTGTTCTGGAGATTTGTTTCGTTAATTTCTTCAAATTCAGGCATTAAAAGATTACTTTGCCTTCTAATATTTTGATGTCATAAATGTAAGAATTTGACAGGTTAAGGTTAATTTTGAGTTAAATCGAGGGACAGCTGTAAAAGTAACACATCAAACACATTGTTTTTTTGAGCAAAAGCATGAGGAAATCATAAGGAATCAGGCAAGTTATCAGAAAGAGGATAGTGGACAAGTATTGCACAGTCTTTGGTTCCCAGATGCCTAAACGTCCCACAATAATCAGTTTAAACAATGATAAGCAAGTATAGACAATCTGATACAGTACAGCCATCGCACTGTTTAGGAAGACGACGATGTCTCAAAAAAAAAGCTGCAGAATACAAGAGATTCAGTACTTCCCAAGTTTATTTTCAGTTTGTCAAGCATATTTTATGTCAGCAACAGTGACAAACGAACCTCATTCTTCATCATCAGCGGCTTCTGTTCACCACAACCTCAACACATGTCACAACTTTGATGAATTAATAGATTCTGTGAACAGATCACTTTGTTAAATTATAGGCAGCATCGTAAAACAGTCTTTTTTAAAACCCCTTTTTATAAAAAAACAAAATAAAAATTATATTTACACAGAAAAAAAAACAAAAAAAACCTGAACACTCGTAAGACACTACATTTGTCAAAACGGCATTAATGGAAACAACAAAATCAAATCAAATCTGGAAAGAAATATGAATCTTAACAGGGTAGATGCGCCCAAAGTAACCCTCACACACAGGCAGCTCAAAAGATATATAGATGTTTATATATATTTATATATATGTGTGTGGATTCAACCATATATATTCTGTATATATGCTTCTTTACAAAAAAAGCAAGTTTACTCTTCCTATGAGTAAATACATTCTACATGACAATCACTACAGCAACAGTGTACATTCCCAACAGAAATGTTTTGATCGTTTTTATCAGGAGGAGCTTCAACAATCAGCGGACCAGAAAGTATGCAACGACATGCTCATTGGGACTGCAGTATTGTGTGCATATGTGTGAAACAGCCACGCCATCGTCCTCTGACACAGATGCACCTACACGCACTCGGGGTAAACCATGAGTTCAGCAGTCAGCTTGCTTTGCTACATTCATCGAAACATGAGACGGGAGAGTCGGACAGATCTTCAAAATGCTTCTTCTATTTTAATGCAACAGACTGCTTGATTTCAGAGGTTAAGTATGGGAGATTTTTCTTACAAAAAGGTGTTTAAGATTCTCCGTTGGTTCATATTGCACAATGTTCAGGCCTTTTTGCGCATCAAACGTGGTGCACACACCTCCAAACTGTGCATATGACTCCTAGGAGACTTGCAGATTGGTCAGATTTATGCAACAAAGCCTTTGGAAGTCTTTGGTGTCTGGATTAAACCTGTCCTAGAGGAAAAAAAATTAAACAGTTATATCAAAGATTACAAATAAATGAGCTCGAAGCAGAAGCTAAAAGAAAAGTCCCTCCCGACAACTAAACTACTGAACATTTCGCAGCATCTAAAACCTTTTGTGTGTGTTGTTAGGAAGCCAGAACTCCTCCCTCTCCCCTCCCAGCAGAGACCTATTATGTACAGTGCTACAGACAGCCCCTCATAAAGCACCATGATAATAAACGGAGCAGGTGGGGGATGTGTTTTCTCAGCTAAACATGGCTCAAATCCTCAAGAACAAACAAGGTTTAACCACGTGTGACTCACTGCACACACATATATATAATCAACAAAGCAGAGAGGAGATCACATCATGTATGTGTGCTTGGTTTTTAAAAGCTGACATATTTACATTTGATTACAAGTGTGCTTGGGTGTGTTTGTCTGTTTGCATACGTCTGGGTGTGTGTGTGTGTGTGTGTGTGTGTGTCTGTCAGGTGGCCCTGAGTACGATGTGCAGGTGTATTGCTCATGTGCGATTTGTGCTTTTTTAAAATATTTGTTGAAACACAATTAAAATGTTTGGAAAACCATCGCTTCACACGTAACACTGTCTGACATGACGAGTCTGAATCTGTTTCAAATAATAGAGATTAGCCATTTTCTTGTATCACAGCTTTTGCTGGTTGCATGATTACACACACCTGCCAAGAAAAATATCCGTACTAAATGTGGATCATTGAAAATATTATTTTTCTACATGATTGCTATGCATATTTGCTTTTATTTATTTATTTTTTCATCTGGGAAAACACTAACACATCACAATATATAATATAATATTTAATCAACCTGAAAAACAGACTAATTCATTGTTAATTTGATATTGATAATGAAAAACAGGGCTCAAGTCTTTGAAAAACAGATTTTTCTTTTGCCTCAAGTTTGAAACGATCTCATAGCATTTCAAAGTGACCTTACTCAACATATTTTGAAGATCTTTCAAAGTTTCTCTTTGGACTGTAGCTGCTTTTCTATCCACACTAGCTCACTCTGCAACCTTTAGTTGTACTCCTGTTTGTGCTACCTATTAGAAAGGCAAATACAAACACATTAACTGTGACTTGAAGCCAATAAGCACCAACAGCAAATGAGATCCATTAATCATGAGTCCCAAGAAGCATCACTAAGCCGTTTTTCAAAAGAAAAGGATGAAGTGTTGGTGGTGACTGACGTGTTCTACTGGCATCTATAGCTAGAACCTCCATCTGGAAATAACAAATCAAACTCGACCATGTTGTCGTTCCAAGTTAGAAAATCATTAAACAAGCTGTTAGCAAAACAAACTAATGACATTTTGTACTTTCACTGTAGTTGGGATTGACAGGAAATTTACATTCTGAGTTGTAGGGTCCTTGCTGTTACCCATATCGACTCAAAACTTTGATATATGAAATTCCTAATAAGAATGAAACTGCAACCTTCAAATAATGCACTGCTAAAAAAGATAGGATTTATTTTGTCTTTTTCCAAATTGACACCACAACAATTTACTCCAAGTCCTCCTGTATCTCTCACTTAAAATGGTTAGAAAAATGATTATAATTGAGAAACTTATGAAAGATTTGAAAACTTCTGTGTAGAGATCACATTTTGGCTAAACTATGTGTTCACAGAACACAGTATGCTTTAAGTTTAGGATCTATTTATTCCATGGTCAATTTTGTTTTTGTTGTGCACAAAGCAGCCAAAGTCCAAATAAAGTACTTCATCATGTCTAATGAGACATTGCTTCAAGACAAAACAAAGCTTAAGAAAGTCTTACTCCATGGAGGCAAAGCGTAATGAATGATGGATGACTCAAGACTTTTGCACAGTCCTGCAGACTGTAACCCAGTTTTACAGTTCCACATATTTCACAATTACTCCGTTCTTAACAAGCGACACACATTGGGACCTCTGCCTTCTGCAGCGTAGTAACGCCTCTTTGACTGAGGATGGGCCTTGTTCTGGACTTTCCCCCTCTGGACCACCTGTGCCACTTTCAGGTCGGCCATGTTTGTCTGAGCTCTCGCTCCGCTGCCTGTCCTCTCCGCGTGGCCGTACAGCGAGAGGATGGGGTCAGCAGTCAGGGTGACTCCTCCTACATGTCTGTTCGGTCTGAGGGGAAATGAAAAGGTTGCTCACTGAGGTATGACTGTCTGCCTTATTAATGAGGGCCATCTGGGGAGAGAGCGCAGGGGCAGAGAGAGGAGGCAGAAAAACTCAGTTGACAGGGAAGGTCTGTTTTAACACAACCAAGTGTTACAGCATGCATGTAAAGTCACCACAGGAGCAAAGCAGAACTACAGTCTAAATCAGACCTTTGGACATGATTATCTCAAATATTATCTATATAATTAATCAATATCATTAGTCAGCGGATCATGCTTTCTCTTCAGGAGTCGGGATCTGCGTGATGATGCACGTTATAAAAATCCAGCTTTAACAATAAGGACTTGACTTGTTGTTTTGAAAAATTAACTTTCAAAGCTTATCGACTTTTTCTCAGATGTCATTCCTGATTAATTTAAGCTCCACAAATCAAAGAGGTGCCCAGTCCAGAGTGAGTAACAGGAGAATCAAAGCCATCTGAAGCACATTCCCTTCGATTTTTCCCTTTGCTGACTGACACCTGGTTTCTTTTAACTGATGGAAAGAAGAAACAATGCGGGTGAAGAGCTCTGCGAAAGATGTAAACGCCACTAACTTCCCAAGAGGAGCCGACCACAGACTCTTGGTGATTCTAGTTTGTCATAAAATAACCAAAATAATGTCTTTTTTTATTGAACTTTGTGTTCTGCAGGATCTATAAATGCATGTTCATTAAAATCCCCTCAGATACTAGATTACTAATAAAATGCAACTGAACATACAGGGACTGTTCCGCAGCCTTTACTTAAATAAAAATAAAAAATAAAATAAAACAAGGATCTGAAAACGACAGCTTTGGTGTCAAATTAGGGTTCTGTGAAATAGTTATTAGTAGTCAATATACTACTTGAGGAAGGAAGCAGACAAAAAATTGCTGGATATAGAGAATTCTCACTGGAAAGTGAAGTTAACAATCGATTTAAAGAATAAGAACAACTTGAACTTTCCCCACCTCTTGCCTTTTTCATTCAGCACGTAAGAGGCAAAATATCCCATACATAAGTCAACAGTTTGCAAAAAAGCCAGAACAGAGAGCAACAAGTCATTCAAACATGCACACATGCACCTAAGTTAGAGTTGCCAATGAACCAAACATACAGTTTTGGACTATCAGTGGAGGCTGGAAAAACATGCAAACTTCCCAAAGTGACATCCTGACCAAGATTCAACTAAAGTCAAATGGCCTACCCATTGTGACACATGCGTGTAACCTATGCTGAAAAACATGTAGAGCATATCGTACTTGTTTAAATCATGCCAACATAATGCAGAGGAAACATCCTAAAGTTGGTCTTAATAAAAAACCGCTTCCTGTTTCTACCATTAGTTTCTGCTGCCTCGACACATACTGACTACTGATAACTCCACAGAACCCACCCTCAGAAAAGTTTTAACAGTTTCCTCACTGATTTTTCTTTTTGATAGTAAAAACCAAACACTATTTCAACGCCCACATGTTAACGTAAGGCAACACAAGTTTAGAACAGATTGAATTGGACTTGAATCTTTAATCAAAGCTTCAGCAAAACGTTACGGCACACAAAAATGGCCAAGTGCTGCCTGCGGTTCTCATTGAATAGTTCCTCTTTTCTATATCCGTAATTAGGTCTGCCAGTAGCTTGTGCTGTATGTGCAGTAAAGCTTTTTCTGCATCGCCGCCAGCCAACAGGGAAGAGCTGCAAAGATGAGAACTTAGGAGTGTGTGAGAAGCCAGCTGTGCTTTTGGACCCTATAAGGCGAACGAGACGGAGCTCACGATTGTTCTGTTGGTTGATGGTTGTGTGTCCATGAATGGCAGAGGGGGAAGAGAGCGGACATTAGAGCAAACACATACATTAAACTAACATTCAAAGAGTGCTCATAACAACGGTGTTCCCTGCCAGCAGTGAGACTATAAAATGTGCTTTCTGACAGGCAAAAAGTGTGTGTGTGTGTTTTTTTTTTTTGAGTTGTGTGTACAGCAGGGCACGCCTCTTGTCTGGGGGCCGTGTAAACACACCACAGGCGGCAGAGAGCGTGCTCAGAAAGCCTCAGATAGACATCAAAGACAGAGAAAAGGAGTAAGGAAAGTAGGAAGCATTAATATTCTACTAGCACGGGTTAATAGGAATACCAAAGATAATGCATTTTCTAGAACTAGCTTCAATTGCTCAGTGTATATAAAACTGGAAGAAAAGCTATGCTGTGATATTACAGTTACATTTCACTTTATAATTCTAAAATATTTTATAACAATTATTAGACTTTATAGAGTATTTACATAAGTACATCATTATATATTAATGTTATTTTCATCAACACATCGTTATAGAAATACACCATAGGTATATGTGTATATAGTCATGTTATAGTCACACATACACACACACGTACACCGAATATACAATCAGAATCAGCTATTGCAATGCTGTGTTGAGTAAAACTTCCGTGGGACATTCACATCTTCTCAAGTAGCTTAGAGACGAGTTCAAGTGTATTGCTATACGAAAAGACCAAAGTTCAGCCTACTCTTGCACGTTTCTCGTAAAATCCGAGTATTGCTTTGCGTAAATTTTGCTCTCCTCTGAGGAGGATAATCTGGGCGGAGAGTGAAAAGAAAAGCAGTGGCTCTCTTGTCAGCAGGTAGGACCGTTTCTCTGACCAAACCAAAAACTGCTCCGAGTCTGTGAGCTAATCGCTCCGTCGGCCTAGACGGAGTAAAAGGTGACCTCGTTCAGACCGACAGACAAACAGGTGGACGAGTGTGCAGCCAGGTATCCAGATGGCAGAGACAGAAAAAAAATTGTGATGAGTGGCGCCCAAGAGCTTCCTGCCTTTAGAAGTCAGAGAAGAGATCCTGCGGACCGAGGTGAATGATAAAAGGAGCGATGGTACGCGGCTGGTAGAAAGGATTGTCAATGAACAGACCACCTGCAGTGATGAAGAGCAGAGACAGAGAGGAGATGTGCTGATTAGAGCAAGACTAAACACTTCCCTTAAAGACTAATGTACATCAGCTAATGACTGTTCATTCAGCCATTTTATTTAGCCAAAAAATGACTAATATTTATTGTTCAAAATACTCTGTACTCTATTTTGTAAAACCAATCAACTACATTTGCAATGATAATATACCAAAAAATAAGGAAAAATTGAGATTTTTGTTCTTGACTTCAGTAAATATGATTAAAAACCCCACAACCAAAGAAATCCTAAAAATTAGGTGGAAGAATGAAACCCTTTTGTTTTGCACCCACTTTATATATCTGTGCTACTTTCTTATCTCATCATGTTTGTCTGTATACTTTACAATATGCTTTTGTGGATCCAATTGTAAAAAATAAAATTAACCATATTTCTGTCATGCCACATATACACTGTGTTTCAAATTATTAAAAGTGATATTTTCTCAGATTTTTTTAAATGGTCAATGCAAATGCTGGTCAGTATAATTTTCAAGTCATGAACTATTACAGCATAAATCAAATTTTACTGAACAAAGCTCCCAATGAGAACAGTATTTTTTTCCACAAATAAAAAACTCAAAATGCACTGTTCCAAATTATTATGCACAGCAGATTTTCTAAACATTTTATGTATTATAAAGAACAGCAAATGGTCATTCTTTGAATGCGCAGCATTAAGTGGTCACATGTACAAAAATCAAAAGCTATTTCAGTCAAAAACATCTCAACAGACAGAGTTACATGTTAACATGGACCCCTTCTTTGATATCACCTGCACAATTCTTGCATCCATTGAACTAGTGAGTTTGTGGATAGTTTCTGCTTGAATTTCTTTGCAGGATGTCAGAATATCTTCCCAGAGCTGCTGTTTTGATATGAACTGCATTCCACCCTCAGATCTTCTGCTTGAGGAAACTCCAAAGGTTCTC
>CAEFZX010015109.1:0-20484 GCA_903066825.1 Alfaro cultratus
TTTTATTATTATTATTATTATTATTATTATTATTATTATTATTATTATTATTATTATTATTATTATTATTATTATTAAAACTTATTAAAGTCACTCCTTTTATTTCAACTGCATGAATCTGTAAATGGTTTTCCTGGACAAAAATCTCATCCGGTCTTCTGTTGTCCACTAAAATTTGTGAATTGAAAGATAATGATTCTCGGGGGGAATTAGTTTATACTTTTATTTCTTCTTTATGTGCACCACTGTCTGGCTTTGTTAAGATCCTTTTACTCCTCAGGGAGCACTACATTTTACAACCTTTTGCTGGTTTTGCTATACCTTTGAAGTATACATTTATGCTGGCCGATTTGTAGGAACCACCTTGAATTACAAGTTTATTTGAAAACTTGACAACACCGATTACATGTAAACCAATCGGAATGTGATTGTTGCTGTGTTCATATAAGTACAGATTGCATAATTATACTGTTTAACCTTCTGTTGTCACTCCAGAGGAATGTTGAAATGGCACAGTAAAATCCATACAAACTATCGTAATGGATAGTACACATACCAAACACACAGCAGCTGCTGCTGGTCCCTGTGCTCCACTCACCCCATTGTACTGCACTTTATCAAAGCCTTGGAAAATCCAAAGCACGCATCTCTGTGCATATATTACTTTCAGTGGAGCCCACAAGTCTCACTCTTTGGTTTCACACACAGCAGAGAGAGACTGTTGCCATAATACAGTTTGGAATGTAATTATACTTGATTGGTGGCTCAGTGTCAATAAATCAATATTGAACTGTTCGGATTAAGGGTTGCGAGCTGAGGCGTGTTAGCTAGAGGAGCTACAAGACAGGCCCAGAGAGGTTTTTAGACTGACTCTCCTGTCAGACATGGTAATCCTCCTCATGGCAGAGCATAAGCCAAACAAATCTCATTTTAATAAAGACAGGAATTCTCCTACACAATGAACAAGTTGAACATTTTTTCAGCTGTCTGAAGGAATTAGTGTACATTGTTTTTTTCCCTAGGGCATGAAAACCTGCTGTATTGATTTAAAGTAGACAGAATATTTTTAGTGACATATGATGAGGGAAGTTAACGTCGGTGATTTAGGCATTTGGATAAACATTCAGCAGAAAGTACTCCTTATGAGAGCTGGGTTGGCCACCTTTTGCCTTCAGAACTGCCCATATGATTTACAGCATAGATTCAAGAAGGTGTCTGAAATGATTTCTCTGAAATTTTAGTTCAAATTGACTTTATAACATCCAGGATTTCCAGCAGATTTATTTTCTGCACATCCATGAAGTGAATCTCTCTTGAGTTGGACCAGATTTATAGAAACGCCTCCCTGTTACCATGCTTTTTATTTCCTGTGTGTTTTAGATATTTCCCTTTTTCATTTAATTGTTGTAGCATGTTAAACAATTTTCAGATTTCATTTGTATTATTTTTGGACCCACTGAAATAAAGCAGGATATAAAACTGTGTGGTGTGAAAGTAAAATATGTCTTTGTGAACACAGTGGCCATACAGAAGGATGATTCGAGGTGTATTATAGAAAGCACTGAATTGAAGAACTTGTTTTTTAAAGGTCTCAGTTATTTTGTGAATCATTTTATTCTTAATGGCATGGCTCACATTTTCTGGAAATTTAAACGATTTCTAACTGATATCAATAACATTTAACAAGATTAAATGTTTACTAGCATGATAAAAAAAAAAAGACCAATTAAGAGTCCATGCATCTGTCAAGGGTGGCTGAAAAGAATTATATCATGAATGTCCATTTGTTATAAAAGAAAGACAAATAACTCAAAAGAAAGAGGAAAACATGATAACCTCAGTGATGAAGAGAACATCAACAGGAAGGCAACGTAATTTGAAACAAAGAGAAAACAGACTGTGGTCTAAAACTCTATAAAAAGGGCAAACAAAGTCATTTCATGGCACATAGCAGCATAAAAACAGACAAAAATGATCTAAAATGTTTGCTGCGTTCAAGATTTAGAAATAAGCTGCATGTTTGTGGGCTAGTTAAACTATAGGAATTTCTGCTGGTGATTCTGCATAATTAGCTGATTTGCTGTGACACAGCTGGCGATCTCTGTCAGGAAATAGTCTGTCTATGATCAAGCACTGATTCATGCACTGACATCTGTAAAATCAGTTTCCCATTTTCTGTGGAATGATTATAAAATTTGAATCTCATAGATGTATTTGTTCTAAATAAATGCAACATTCTGCTGTGCTTGGTGCTTATTAATTTGAAAATGTTGGCATTTTTCTTTATGCAGAAAATACATATAGTAGCTGGCAAATTATTTTTAATATTTTGCTTGTCAAAATATGACTTAAGTTCAACTCATGAGCATTTTCAATAATTTTCCTAAGGGATTTTGGTGGCTTTCTTTGGTAGTTCAACTCTTCCTTTCTTACTTTTGCATTTGGTTAGAAGAGGGATAAAAAAAACATCTTTCTATACTTTTCTGAAAATAATTTTGTCAGAGTAGGGAGTAGTTTATTTTGGTATTATGTTTGCATCATTAGTTGTCATATCCACTAAAATGATACAATAATACAATGTGTTGGCTAAAAATGTTGGGATACACAGAACTTTGTAAACCAGAATGCTATTTTTTACATCAACAATTGTTAAAAAACAGAGCAGTTCACTAACAAACTAAATGCAGCAACCGATTAATTCCCATGGCTGTGTCCTTGACCTTAGCCCTGATCCCATAACCCCAAACTCCCTGTAGCTAACCAGCACATTAATCATAGGAAAGTCTTCACACCAGATGAGGACCAAGCTTTTCTGGAGAGCTGTGCTGTTCTGATCAATTTCCTTTTCATTTAATTCCGTTCAGATTTTTCCTTCTGCTGTTTTGTCAAATTAATCCCAGAGTCTAACATATTTCAAGCCAAAGTCAAATACTTTGACTTTTCAAAGCCAAAGTCAGAGGGATTTTGTGTTCAGAGGGAAAAGTAAGAACATCCTGTCTCTTTTTCAATTAATCTCAGACACAGAGGATTTTAATACCGGTGTTTCTTTTGAGTTATTGATTCATTCTAGATAAGAAACACTTTCCTTGCCTTGGGGATGATTTTTCTAACTATTTACAGAATGGATTTAATCCAATGTGCTGAGATCTCAACAGATCATGTTTTAATAGACAGGTAGTGACAGACACCTAATGCAACAAAACCAAGTTAAATAAATTTGTAAAGGTGTGTGTTTGTGCAGATCTTCATTTAGCAAGACACTAGAATAAAACTATGTACGTAAATCCCTCACATAGAGCTAATAAACTAGTAATTAATGAAACTTCAAATGCTGTATAAACCATCAATGGGGAGTTATTTATTTAAGACATGACAATTAAGGTAAAACTGAGCTCTGGGTTGTTAAAAGTGCACATAAGTTCTGTTAATAATGGGTTATGTATGGTTTATAGTTAATAGGTGTTACCACCAGCATAATTAATTACATGGCTACTCATTATGAACCTTTTATAATGGCAGTCTAATTGTAAAAAGGCACAGCCAGTGTTGCACCAAAAGAATTCCTTCTGAAACCAGTTGACCTTAAACCTTAAAGTTAAATCTTAGTTGTGGCAAAAGCATGCAGGCCTCACTCCAACTGAATTACTTTGTATGGTATTATGTTAATGTATTTCCCCACTGCATACAAATCCCAGTCACCAGCCCCTTTGACTCATAAAAAGTGTTGTTCTTTTCTTCTTTCCCTTAAAACAAACCCATTTTCAATGTCTTTGTCTGAGCCTTGAGGTCCCTCCCGGGCGTGTGAAATAACTGTGTGAAAAGCTGGACTCTAAATGGTTTGGGTGTGACGGCCACTGATTTGCCAATCATTTCATTGCTTTCAAGAGAATGACAAGACCGTCAGAAAGGAAAGGGGGAGTGGGGAGCTGCTTTTCACTGCAGAGCAAAGAAACAAATACATGCATACGCAGGGACTGAAAGAGAGTTAAGACAGATTTTATTCTGACATTCTAGAAAGGTTTTCTCTAGAGGTGGCAAAGGCTGTGTGAAAATGTGCAAGTTTTTATTTAATTAAAACCAAGCTATCAAGAAAGGGATCCCATTAATTCACCAAATGTTTATTCATATTTTGAAAAGATTCTCTACACATCAAATTATTAGACTCTTATGATATGTTTTCTTTTGTTTACTTTTATTTTTGTTTTGTTTTGTTTGCCTAAGCTACCCATCCAGCATTTAATATGTATAATATTGGTAAATATCCGTTATTGGCCAAAATAATAATATTAATATTGGATATTGATATAGGCTCAAATTTTCATATCATCGCATCCCTAGTCATCAGTCTACACAATGATTGTTCAGGCTGCAACATAACCACAACATATATTGGGTATTAAAAAGTTATATATATTATTTAGATTAATATCACTCTTATATGGTGTTTCAAAAATAATTTAGAATCTTTATTAGCTCAAAGCTGAAACCATCAAAAGTTTGACATACCTCACTTTGTGTAATGAGTGGCATCACACTAATTAAAGCAGTTACTCAGCTTTAATCAGCGTAATCTATCAGTTTCACTTTTTTTGAATAAAATTGCTGAAATTAATGTTGTGGAAACTATCCATGGAGTGAGGAATGCCCTGGTTTCCCATTGAATTGTAACTATAAATTTAAGCATAAAGCATCCAGTTTACTGCTTAATTTCTCCATAATTAATCACTGAAGTAAAAAAGACTGAGACTTAACCATTTTTTGATCACTTGCAACATTTTTATGGATGACAGAAGCATTTACTCATCACCCTACACCAACTTAGACAAGCAGATAAAAATGGATGGATGGATAAAACATTAGGAAAATAGGACTGATCAAAAAATTTACAAATTCAAATATTTTCCATTTTCCTTTTTGATCGTCCCCTTTTCACAAATCTGTTTAATACTAAAACCAATTTTGCACTTTTCCAGGGTTTTTCAGACTGTACAGGATGAACTCTCTTTCCTTCTTGCATGGGTCTGTACACCCATGCATATAAATTTAGAACATACAATAAAGCACTTCATGCTGATCGGTTAATACTGAAACTGGTCTGAAGCCAAATCACACCAATAAAACAAAACTGTAGCAAAAGAAAACAAACTAGACATAATTTACTGGACATTTTTGTATGAATGCTCAAAACCTGATCCTCTTATGACATTTTATTCCATGAGCAGGAATTAGGGGCCTGACTTTCATTAGCCAGCTGTTGATCAATAGTAACAGGGACATGGAGACAACCCACCTCAAAAACTAGGAGCTGGTCCAGAGTATGTTCACTGCCAGTAAGTGTTTATCGGTCAAGCAGCAAGGGTCAAAGAACTAAACACCAGCAGCAGACAAAGTAACCCGGTGTGTAAAAGAGAAGTCTTTATGTTGTGATGCGCAAAAGGCAAGAATTTGATCTGCAGCTTTAAATGACATCATGGCAATTCAGCAGCTTCTGCAAGTTGTTTACAGCATGGGTTGAGTAACTTAAGCTGCCTAATTAGCTGACATACCACAATTATACCACACCTAAAACATTACTGGGTTGTCGATTGACTAACAGGAGCTTTGTTTCAACATTTCTTGCAGGTTTGTTTGTAATCTCGAAACTTGAAAATGTTGTGGATCCATCGAATTCTCCTCAATGACATATCGTTGCTTTAGTCGCTGTGCAAAATATATTAGATCCACACGCATTTTCTTTTTTTTTTTCCAGTTACATTACCATTTGGAGAACATTCAAACAACCCAAGTCACAACTGCCAAACCTAAAAGTTTTGTCCAAACATCTTATTCCCACCAGTTAGATCCAATGTCTTTCCATTCATGTGTTGCCGAGTCTTTGACTTGATATCTTTTCTCTCTCCCTGTGCTCATCAGATGGCACTGTGAATTGCTTGTGGTTTAACATTGCAGACTTAATAATAGCGGTGACAGCAACTGGATCGGACAGGAGACACTCGGAGCTAAGATTAGGGACAATGAGCCGAGATGGGTCTTGGATCATGGCCAGGAGAGTTAGAGCTGGAGAGACAAATGGAAAGGCTTTAAAGAGGATGTTTATTGTGAATTATTTATTTATTTATTTAACAAACATACTGATGAGAGGTGACGTTTCTTTTTGATCCGTGATTGATTAGGCGTGAATTTTGGGAAGATGATATTTTCTAAAGCCAACTGTAAATCTTGTCACATATAATAACTGGAAAAGCCATAGTAAGGGTCTCTTTGGTTGCAGTAGTGCATATTAACGTTATAGTGCAGAGTTAGCTTTTTGAGAGTTCAATGTGTTTCCAGGTATATTTTAAGTTTTAAAATATGAAATTTTAACACAAGAATAATAGTTTGAAATTATGAATCATTCCACATTCCTGCGTACAGTACAGAAAAACCTCATTCAACCACTCAGCACCTTGCAAAAGTATTTCTATAGCTAAAGCTTTTTTTACATTTTGCAAAGTTCAGTGAGTTTATTAGGACTTTAAACAAAGGCAAAACAAAGTAGTCCATGTTTCTGAAAGGAAGGAAAATGATTCATGATTTTTAATATGTTTTACAAACAATCTCAAAAGTTTGACTCATGTTTATACATCTAGAGAACACTTTTTTTTTGTTGTCAATTATTGTTTTGCCAATTGGCTGAAGGTCACTCAGACTAACTAAAGAGCCACCATGAAATCTTCAAGTGCTGCTACAGATTCTTCATTGGTTTATGGTTGGGGCTTTCACTGAGAGGTTATAAGACATGAATATGCTTTGATCCAAACCACTCCATTGTAACTCTCCCTCTATATTCTTATTGGCATGAACAGGAAACCTTTACTCCAACCTAAACTGTTTCATTGCCTCAAATGAGTTTTCGCTTTTATGTTTGTTTTTTCAGGATTGCCCTGAATTTAGCTCCCTCAATCTTCCCATCAACTCTGACTAGCCTCTCCCTGCTGAAGAGAAGCATTCCTATTGCGTGATGCTGTCAGCTCTGTGCTTCACAGTGCAGATGGCCTGTTTATGGCTACGTGCAATGTTAATTTCCTATCGTGCATAATGCTTCTTCCACATTATTGCTGTATCTCATACATGGTTTGAGACAGACTGCAAATGTCAGGACATTCTTTCAACAATGTCTTTATTCTTGCCACTCTTGCACAACTCCTGATTTGCACAGTGCATAACTAATAGCTGTCATCCAAACACATTCTCCCACCTGAGCGATGGATGTCTGGAGCTCCTCCAGAGTTATTAAGGGCTCCTTGTCTGCTTCTTTTCTGTTTTCTTTCGTTTAGGTGGATAGACATGTCTTGGTGGGTTTGTAGTTTGTCTTACTTGAGCTGCTCTCTGTGATGTTCTCTATGAAATTATTCCTGACCTCTCTGTTAGATTCCTTTGTTAATTATGTAATTTCTGAAACCATTTATTGGCAGTGGGCCTCAAACATATACATGCTGCACTTAAAATTTTGACTTAAAATAAGTAAAGGGGGTGGTATTATGTATTTTTCAGGGACATTGTGCCATTTTATGGCCCAATTAAGTAACAATGCTACTTTCATTTGTTATAAAAATACTGTAAACATGAAACTTAAAAGAGATTTAGCTTTGTTATTTAACACCTTGAAATTGGCCTTTGTCTCCTTAAGATGCTTGTACTCCTTCCGAGACTTTGCCTTCAGCACGTCATCACAACGATGCTTCTCATTATGCCTTCAACAATTGTTCTTGGGAATGTTGAACTTCGAAGTAACTCTTGTAATGAGCTTAACAGATGCACAGTTCCACCAGGTGTTCGCTAATTGCTGCTGCTAGTCTGGAGGAGCTCTGTGGAGAAGGTGCAGAGGAGTGGTGGAGCTAGCTAGCTCTGTGAGACGCTAGCTCCAAGGAGGAGCTTTGCGGAAATAGGCGGTACTTTGCAGGAGTAAGTGTTAAGCCACCTCGACTGGTTGCCATGGGAGATTCCAGGATTTCTCAAACATGCATGAAAGAATCAAAACGACACTTCAGGTATGTGTTTGATGAGGGAATGAGATTATACCCTGATGTAAAGCTCAAAAAAGTCAATTATATATTATACATCCGTCCATGCATCCATTTTCTTCTGCTTATCCGGGGTCAGGTCGCGGGGGTAGCAGCTTCAGAAGTATATATTATACACACACCTTTAAATCGTATCAGTTTCCTTTGAACTTACTCTGTGTCAATCAATCAAATAAATTCTCATTTAACCACATAGCATTTTGTAGTTGTAACAAGAAAAAATTTACAACTTTGCTTTTTAAAAAGATTAGACTTTTACAGTGTTGTGAAATGCCCTAATATAAATATTTTCCCTCTTTTTTTATCAATGCTGATTGAAAATATTCATCCCAATCAACGTCACACGTTCCATATTTGGTTAAAATCCAGAGGGAGAAATCCACGAAAGCTACAAAGAAAACGTTTTTCTACATCTCAACTCTGAGGGCTACAAATTCAAAGCAGACAAAAGAAAAGTTTCAATAATTCATCAGAAATTTGTGAATTATTCACAGGGTAGAGTGCAGCTGGCAGAAGGTGAAGAGAAGCAAGGCAAAGGGAAAGCACTGAAAGTTGAGATGAAGCAGAAAAAGAGAAGAAAGCGTGGATTTCTTTTAATACCCAGTGGAAAACAAAAGGTAATGAATGTATTCATTTTCTGAAAGCTCTGCACTGCTGCAGGGCTTTCCTCTTGCCCTTCCTTTCCTATAGCTCACACCAAAGAGAGGTGTTCTCCAATAGGTGTGGGGCTACCAGAAGGGGAGATTTTCAGCCAGTGAGTCCTCTGACACACCAACATAAAAAAAAAAAAGAGGAGGTGTGTGTGGGTGCGCGTGGGTGCGTGTGCGTGTGTGTGCTCGGGGTGCATGGGTATTTGAAATGTGCTTTGACAACCTCTGCCAGTGTTTTGGCTCTGAGTGCCACAGCCAAAGACAACATGGCTTCCCTAAAAAAGGAAGTCAGAGATCAGTCATTTGATGGTCAGTTGGTGGAGGATGAAAGATATCTAATGTGCTGAGTTTGGGGAATAAGCACCAAGGAATAGTTTTACTTTTATAGTGCCTTGAAAAAGACTTTTTCCACATTTTGTAATACCATAAACCTGAATGTATTTTACTGGGATTTTTGTCACAGCTCAATCCATCTGAAAATAGAAAAACAAAGAACCTAAACATGAAGCCAGATCTATAGTTCACTGTTTTAGCATGACTCTGCACTTATTTGTGTCAAATATACAAAACTTTGTAGCTGTAATGTGACGAAATGGGGTAACTAAGGATGGTGAATACATTTGAAAGAGACTGTATCTGATGAGCCAAACACGATAAACAGGCCAAGAAACATTTTCACTTTTGTCATTTAAACCAGTATTGAATTAAAGTGAACACCCAATGCTTCCCTTGACTCCTCCAAAGCAGATGTAGACACCTTTATGAACTCTCAAACAACAATCAACACAAAAGGTGATCTGTGTCTCTGTTGCTCAGCAGGATCTGTGCCTGCTAATCAAAGCCCGCACTTGTTTCACCTCCACAAATTTAGCAGCTTGGGCTCAGAAAATGACTGACCAGCTGTTGTGCGCTCATGTCGTACATGATCCGAAAGACACACATGCCTACCGCCGCCACCTCAAAGGTCTCCCGCCTTGTTTTTAACTGCAGGCTTTAATCACTTCAGCAGATCACCATAGCAGAACATTCTGTGTGTCCACAGTATGTTCCGCTTACTTTGTGCTCGCTTTCCACAGTTTCCAGGAGGGATTTTTGACCCCATCCATTCCCCCCGTCTCCAGCCTTCGGCATCCGCCTACATCACCCCCACTTCCACATGTCTGGGCACCAGAGTCACTCCGTGCATCCTGGGAGAAAAGCACACGTGCCTGACTCACATTAAGGTCATGCGAGTAAAACATGTGAAGGCCTGCTGTTACTAGAGCAGAGGAGGGATTACAGAATATTCACACCCTGGTCATCAATGCAAGGTTTTTAGGAGACAAACTGTTTCACAATAAAAATGTGGGAGAAACCACCACCTGGGAAGGACTAAGTGTGTGTGTGTGCGGGCATGCGCATGTGTGTGTGTGTGTGTGTGTGTGTGTGTGTGTGTGTAGCACACAGAATTCACAGTGCAGATGTGCAGGCACAAACTCTTGTAATATTTACGTTGAGAGGGCAGATCTTTTAGCCCTCATCTGGAATTAAACATTGTTACTCATACTAAATAAAGAAACCAGCTCACAATGGTAAAAAAAGAAAGCTAAATAAATAAATAAAAATAAAATAAGAGAAGGAAGTAGCACAATGATGTTGCTAATTACATGAGTTTGATTACCAGATAAATCAGAGAATGTAAGCACCTCTACTAAAGCAAAAGTCTGGAGCATTTCAGTCAATGTCAAGGAGAAGTGAGATCATCAAGGATCAAAGAGAAGGAATTTATAAAGTCCATCAATCTTTGAGGAGTTATAAGACAATCCACAAACAATATGGAGTCTATCATTCTACAGTCCAAAAAAGGAGCACAACAGGTAATTTCCCCAGTATGTTCCTCACAAAATTTGAACGTTTAGTGAAGAAAGTGCAGACTCTGCAGGCTAGAGTTAGAATAAAAACAAAAGCCATTTTTTGACCCAGCACACATCGGTGGAAAGGGAATGATTTTGTCTTGATTTGTGGCTATAGGACTTTGTCCAAGGTTACATGGTGGTGGTTTGTACAGTTGTCTGACATCAAAGAGGCCTCTGGTTTAAATCTTGGCAGAGGCCAATAGGTCTTTGGAGTATGTCTGTATTTCCTCTCATAGCCAAGAAGAATACATGTTTGGTTAAGTGTTGATTGTAAAACTGACCTCAGATGTGAGAGGTAGCATGTGTGTTTGTGTCTCTATATTGGCCCTTTGATCAACTGGCAACCTTCTCAGACTGTAGCCCACTCGGTAGGATAATCTGTGTAATGCAACCTAATGATTATCTCAATAACAGAAACAAATAAAAACCAAAATAGCTGAAAGAGAAATGATTAAAAACTTTGCTTTTCACTTGGTGTCCAGATTTCACTGGGATCAAAGATTCTCCGGAATAATAATAATCTTTTAATAAAGGACTCTACAATACAGTGCCTCACAAAAGTGTTCATACACCTTAAGCAGTTTCATAACTGTGATGTCATAAGCTAAAAGCTGTAGTACATTGTAATGGGATATAATTGCTCTACAAACATGTTCTATCTACCAAAATTGAACTTTTTCAGCCAACATTGAAAAGGACTAGCTGTAGCCAAACACCAATAAAATACTTTGACCATAGTTTTAACAGGGTCATGCTGTGATGACCCTGTCATCACAGCACTGAAAGGATAGTGAGAGTTGACGTAGAGATGGATGGATTTAAATACGGCAATGGTGTGAGAAAAACTTGAGACTGAGGGAGAAGTGTTTAGATAGTCAGATTTGTCAGATTCCAAACACACTTTGAATCGAAATCAAGAAATTACAGCATGAATGACGTGATAAAATCTGAATTTCTTATGTGAGATGAACTGAAAGCCGTGAGGAGTAACCATCTTCTCTTCCCGCAAATAGCAAAGAGGAGATCAGTCCAGTTACTGAGGAGTAAACAGAGACACGTGTTTACGCTGGCGGGATGAGCAGCCAGAAGGCTCCATGGGAATGGCAAACTCACATCTAGTTTGGAAAAAAAAAAAATAAAAATAAAAAGCTCCACCGTGACTGAAGGGGCCAGTGAGGCTTTGAGGTTCAGCACAATCAACGCAGCATGTTTTCCAGCCTGCTTTACTTCCCAGTACAGCCTCACCAAGCAAAACATATCTGAAAGATCAGCAGGGAAGGCGCTGCCCTACCAGGAATACGACTGTCCTCTAAAGGTCAGTGGGTGCACGCAGCACAGAAAAGTGGGGCACTTTATAAGTTGTCTGCTGACTGTATGTAATTCCTACACTAATGGAGGGACCGGAACGCCACGGACATCCCAACAGAGTTATTTGTGTGACTGTCTTATTGTGCAATGTATATAATTTCATCCCCGGAGAGGAAAATCTATGTACAAATGCTTGGTTTGCATTCCCTTCTGTGTTGTGCTTATATGAATCTGCCATGTGTTCCAAGCTGTTTTCTCCATCTAATTGTTTTCAAAAGGAAAAATTACAACCAGCAAAGGGGTTCAGTGGGCCCACAGTAGACCACAAATACTCCACTGATCTTCTTTTAAGTTGGGCATAAATTTCCATGGGGGGAATTTTATTCACCAAGCCTAGCATTACCATCTATGTCACAATACCATCTGTCTTCAGGGAAGAGAATGGGTTTGTTGTATTGACATTTTGGATTTTCATCAACAGCCCCTGAGTCTATTAATTCACATAATTGCATTAAGCAAATATTTCTCTTCTTTTTGTCCTGTTCATGGCAGCTTTACAACTATAAATGTTGCTCCTGGGCTTGTGTGTCAAAGAGGAGAGGTCCAGCTGTGGAAGAAAGTGGTTCAGTATGAACAAAATTAATGTTTGACGAGCTAACGGGAAAATACAATTTCTGCCCCATCAATCATAGCCACTAAAGGTAAACATACACAGATGCGCGCACACCTCATTAATGACATAATTATGTTTATAACCAAGATGTTGTCAGTGCGCTCCACATATATTTATCGGGTTTTTTTTTTGCTTTTTTTTCTTGGCTTAAATCAGAGAAAATTTTTAAATAATCAAATTTTTTTGTCTTTTACCATCTGAAGCAGGTAAAAGGTATTAAGTCATTGCAAGGTCTCTCCAGGACCTGTGAGAAGATAGCTGAGCATCGACAACAAGGAGCCATAGAAACCCGCGTTTTGTGGTTTGGGTCGCCATCTAGTGGACAGCAAAGTAATAACGCCCCGTAATCGCCACGTAAACAGATGTTTACTAAATATAATAAGTCCATGAAAGTGCTTTGTAATGAAATTAAATGAATCATATGCCGGTGCATAAAATTACAATATTATTAGAAATAGAATTCAGTTCAGGAATTTAATTCAAAAAGCAAGTTTCATAGAGATTAATTAGAAGGAGAGTGAAATATTTGAGCTGTTTATTCTATTCATTTTGATCATTTTATAGATTAAGAACCCTCAAAGGTTTGCTTTTCTACATTAAGTAGATAATTAAAATATGACACTAGATCATCATAAAATAATCACTCATAAAGAACTTAAAATAGCTTGGATTCCACTTTTCCTCAAGACACTGGAACCTTGATTTCCAAAGAAATTGCAAAATTTACTTTCATCTGAAAAAAAAGACAACAGCCTATTTTCTTATTAGAAGCTTCAAACATCCTTGGTTCAGGATTGCTTAACACAAGGAATGTTTTAGCCTTTTTCCCAGATATGTCTGTTTTTCCCTGGAGCTCTGACTCCACCGGAGCACAGTTCAAACTTTCTGAATTGCCTCCAAATACTTGAATGGTCAATGCTTTGTAATCTTCTAGGCTTTGGTAATCCCTGTTGCTAGTGTGCCTTTTTCAACCATTTGTCCTTCCAATAAGGCTCTGATACAGCCTTCTTTGAAAAGCCCATTAGCAATGACCTCTTCTATAAGACGTCAGCAACTTTCTACTGTGAAACAATCTCCCACAATTTTATCAACCATAGAATAATTTTGTTGATCTTATGTAATTTTATTCTCAGACAAACTGTATTTTAGGTTATTGTTAATTGTAAGCCATGATCATAAGGATGATCAGAAATCTGTCAGTAAAGAATCTATGTATTGGTTACTGAAATTATTTTTTCTAATATATTGAGTTTTCTGTAACTATTCATCTAAAAGTCACCACTTTCTTAATAAACACAATGCTTTTTCTTTTTTACTTTTAATATTCATAAAATATAAAAGCTAAAGTTGCTAACATTTGTTTGAATTCCTGTATTGAACTTACAAACTTCAAAGTACTGATGACAACAAACATGTTCAGAAGGCATCTTCTTTTACCTATAACAAGACTGTAACAATACAGGTGGTTTAAGGACAGGTTTGCTTTTCTACATTAAGTAGTCACATTTTTTTTTGATGTTGCACAGCACACACATCATACTAAAAAAATAATAACATGATGAATTTTTGAGACAGAGCTGTGTCAGTCCATTGTGATGCCTTCGGGTATCTCCACCACCACCGGAGCACAGTCATCCAAGTCTGCATCAAAATCCCAGCGAAACTTCTTGGTCAGGTGGGTTTTGAACTTCTCTGCTTTCTTTCGCAGAGTGCTGTCCACACCAGGTCCAGTGGCAAACTGAAAAAAGTCCTGCAAAATAAGTCCAACAGTATTGGGGTTCGTTATTAAAGCTGCAGTACATAACTTTTATATAAAAAAAAGTTTTTATATATTTATTGAAACTATCCCCATGTTGTAATAGTATAATATGAAAGAGTAAAAGTTAAGTGGTTAAAGTAGATTGAAAGCCCTCCAGGCTGCCTGGAGTCTGCAGGAGACTCCAGGCTGATTCTTGAATTTGTTGATTGTATTTGTATCCGACTGTATGATTAAACTGTAATGAAATTATTTTTGACTGGCTAATATACATATATTATATAATGCTATATAAGTGAAATAATTTGTTCTAATATTACATGTTGTTAATTGGATGCTGTATAAATTAACCTGAAACTGGATTGAAGTCTTCAGAAGAAATACAAATATTTTATTGGCTAACAAAAAAATAAAATTCAGATAAGAATCATAGTGAATCCATAGCTGCAAAATTATAGCTACATTGTGTTTCAGTGAGTTAATAAATCTGACTTTTGATGCTCCAGCAAATGACAATGCAGCTTTTTGACAATCATGACTCAGAAAACAAAGCTAATTTTCCATTCACCTGCCCAGGTTTCAGATTTAGTAACGTTTCTAAGCGCTGCCCCTTTACCTGGAGTGTGCTGGTGAGGAAGTTATTCTGCGAAACAATGTCAACGAAGAAGTCCGGGGGTACTTCTCCAAGCTGGTGGTAGAGCACAGTGATGAGGCCCAGATAGAGCTCTTTCCGCTTCCTCATGGCGTTCTCCGAGCGGCACAGCAGAGCCAATAGACGCTTCCAGTGCTCGAAGCCCTCATACACGTTTCCGAACAGGAAACACACAAAGGCAAACTGCAGCTCACCTAGAAGAGGTCAGATGAAGGAGTTTATTTTTTCAAAAGAAATGTAACAGAATGGTTATGACTAAGAATTAATATATTTAGCCTACCAAGCAAGTTGAGGGGTTGGTCCGGGTAGTTCTGCTCCACCACAGTCTCCAGGGAGTAGCTCAGGTCCATGCTGCATCGAGTGATCTCTGCGGGAGAAGCTCCAGGAGGGTAGGTCTTCTTGGGAATATCTGAGAAGCGTAACTCTGTGCCCTCCCTCTGCTTCATCTTTGGAAGCCTATCGAGTCCCTCTTTCATGCTTTGACAGGCTGTGTCATTCCTTGGCTGCTCTGCCCGGTCTTTCGTGTGTCTGAACTGCAGCTCAGGGATGATATCACTGAAAGCACACACTCGACCTGAGAGAGGCTGCAGGTTAACAGCTAGCTCCTGGCTGATCTGGTCAGTGAGGGAAACCCACTTCCTCATCACCTCATATGGATAGGGACCCAAGTAGGGATCCAGCTCTCGCAATGTGCTCCGGATTCGGTTCACCTCCTCGTCATTCTTTGAGTCTGAGAAGTCCAGATCCTCTTCTTTGGGGTCCCAGTGGGCCAACAGAATCTCTCTGGGTTTAAGAGTGAGGAAGAGGCCTGATTTAGGACCAATTTCTCCACCACAGCTTGGAGAGTTAACGGAGCAGAAATGGAGGAAGTGGAGACCCGGAGGTATCATCTTCACTCCTCTAAAGCGAGGACCCACCTGCCAGCTCTTGCAGTCTATCCCCAGTTCAGTGCCCTGAGGAACACCCAGCAAGACCAGGGTGGCTCCTTCTTCAAACAATCTCAGAGCAACATCTGGATCCATGTCCGCAGAACTGCTGCCCGCCATACTTGACGGAGAACTGCACAGCTGGTCCAGCAGAGCAACTCAAAAAAACGAGGACTGTTCTCACCTGTTAAATGAGCTGTTCATGTCCGGAGTGCTTCGCCTCTAAATATGAAAACACACACCGATGCTGTTCAGCTACACAGTTAGAAAAGTAGCTGTTCGCTCATGTACTCTAAAAGAAATATTTTCATAACAACTTTTATGTTGTCCATAGATCACCTTAAAGTTGGCCGTTTCCGCCGTCCGCCCCCAAACGTTGGGAATTCGTTTGCTGTAACACTTGTAACACATTTTTGTTGATCCGGATGGAAACTGTGTCGTCGTGGAAGAGTTCCGCTCATCTGGTAGCGTAGAAATATAGTTGAGGAAAAATATTGTAATATTTGAAAAACAAAACTAAACTAAACAAAGTTTCCATTTTTACACATTCTATAAGGATTTTAACGTTCGTAAGGGATTTTATTGATCCAATCTACCAGGCGCTATTATTAGTAAAACTGTACAATTCAACACATTTGCAAAAAAAGGATGGGTATGTTATCTGGGATGTTGACAACTGAGAAAAATAGTGTTTAAAGAAAAAAAAAAAAAAAAAGCACATAGTTTCAATCTAATGACAAGAACAATCTATTGATAAATAATACAAGTACTTTTAGTGTCAATCTATTATGATAATTCAATTATTCCATAAAAGATACTAATCTGTATCATAATCTCTATATTAAAAAACATTAGATGACTATCATTTCAATCAAAGTAATTAAGAGTTGTTTTGAAGTTAAAGTGAATGTACTTTAAGATTTTTTCACTTTACCATTAACTTCAAAGGTTTTGGGGGATATTTTGTGATAGAGCTAGTGTTGAATAGCTAGCTACTGTTGAATAGTGTGGTGTACTCTTCCTAAATTGATGGACAAAAAAAGGGCTTTTTAAAATGTGCAGAGCTTATTGTTTAATACTGTTTTTTGCATCAAAAGCAACTGTCTCCCACAGACTTAATCAACTTGTCAAATTGATTGACAACTTGTCAATCAAAGAGAACTTCTACTGGCAAGTCTTTTGCATTTTTATTATGTGGTATGAGTATTTTATGGTTACAGTGACATGTGGCTTACAAACATGATACATAAATGTTACATCGGGAGAGACCTTGACAATGTGCATATTATTAAAGTATTTGCATGAACTTATGATGCTCTTAGCTTATCTGTGGTTATGATTAAACATACAACGATGAGCAGTGGTGAGATACAAAAGACAGGCAGATTTTATACATGAAACATTGAGAACTTAACAGCAGCAAACATTAGTTATATTGCATTAGAAAGAGAGCTGTGCATAAAAAATAGGTCATTGAGTTCTGTAGTGGTGCTGTGGACATTCTTGCAGGTCATCTGGTATCTTCATGAAGGGGTGGCACAGTTTGTCCTACTTAGAGAGAAAATGGACACTCTGAAGTTTCTTCCAACAAGTGATCATCAGCTTTACAACTCTGATCAACCTCAGTTTCCTCCTTTTCTTTCCTCGTATTTTTTTGACAGCTGAGCATGAGGTTTTCTTTTCCTGTAAAAAGAATAAGAAAATACAGCAGATTTATTTGAATTATATTTAACTCAGTGAATATTGGTTTCAGTTTTAAGGCTGAAAAAAACAGCCTTAAAACTGTAATTTTTTTTTTACCATGTAATTAGGACTGCAGTTTTGAACGATGAGCTGCTCCATGCTCCCGACCGGCTTTTCCAGGTCAGACTGCTTGCCAGTCCTCTGACACAGAATCTGGTGCGTCATACCATAGATGGACATCAGGATGCGGCGTTCCTGTCGAAACATGACATCCCAAAAATAAAACAACACAGGGACAATGTTTGAATGAATTTATCACACCTGACAGGTTATAATCAAACTATACGAGATTTTCAGATACATATTTCTCAACATTGGCCAACATGAGAATTATGAGGCAAACCGTGGTTGATTGTTTAGCCTGTCCATGGTGCTAAAAGCACCTGTGAATGACTAAGTTGCAAACACAACAAAACTGAAGAAATCAAAACATCTTATGATGGACAGTTTTGCAGGACATATTATTAACATGAAAGTGAAGAAGGACTCAAATTATTCATTTTACTAAACATGTATTGGATCAATCATTTCAAACAGGAAGTAAGCTGCAGAGGAGAAAACAAAAAGTTGGAAATAAAAAATTAATATTTAAATATGACGTTAAAAAATAAGTGCTGAAACAATATCGAATGACAGGAAAGAATAAAACCACTGGGTTACAAACATAACAAAAAATTAAAATACATTATAAATACAAATAATTCTAAATGCACATATGCATAAGTAAATGCACAGAATTCAGCTAAATGCTGATTTAAATCTTGTAAGCTGTTCATATTTTGGTTACTGTTTTGTGGGTCTGGTGGACTTTCTGCATTTTATTACTGAAATTTAACCCAAACAAAAAATGTTTGTATGAAAATATAAAATAGATGTTCACTTGATCTTAACTACATCAATGTAAACATTGTATAATGTACTGTATAAGTTTGAATTTTTGCCTTTTAACTTTGAAAACATTTTTTAAAAAGTATCACATGTTCATTGTTTGCTGGATGTCGAAATATTAAAAGGAACAAAAAAACATTTATGTTTTTACCTCTAAGATTTGATAATGTTTTTGTTTTTAATCTTTATTTTAGCTTTTATTAGAAATTTCAACCAAATGTACCCTGTTGCTCACCCAAAGATTGCTTGAGATCAGCAAAAACAAAAGAGCATTGCAGCTAGAATGCCTGGGGTCAATGGGTTGCTGAGTACAGAGCCCCTGACATGATCGTTTTCAAATGGTTACATGTTGACCCTCCACAAAAAAGTATTTTTACCTAATCATTGTATCTGTACAAATTCCAATGTTTGTGGTGCATCTATTGATTAAAAAATAATTCCCATTTTTCAAAAACTAGTTTTTGGCACAGCCTGTGGATAAACGTTATGGTTATTTGAACAGTTTATCTCAAAAACAAAAATTGAATTATATTTAGAACTAATCCAATACAAATACTTTAATTAAAACGTAATTTTGTCTGTTGTAAATGATTAAGAAATGCTTATTTTACCATAAGCATCTATACAATTTTCCTGTATGAGGCTTTAAAGGGTTAAATGCTTCGCAAATAAGTAAAAGCATTTTAAAATCAACTCAGTCCAAATTGATCATTTCCCATACACTTGCTTCTCTAGCTTGCTTGGTGTGACACCACTTACTTTTTCTGAGGGACAAGGATCTCTCTCTATGAATGGAGTGGCTGAGCCAGTCAAATTCTGCAGGAAGAATCACAATTAGTGTTATCCTAAAGTAATTACTGTGTATCTGTTCTGTCTTGAAAGAGAAGAAAACAGATCCCCAAGTTCTACTTGTAGATCACTGGAGGGCAGCCTATCATTAAAAATCAATCATGATCTGTTGTACATGACAGCTAAACGTGGATAGAAAGCTGATAAAATACTTAAAACAAGCAAAACCTCCCGATGTGCTATTTGATCCTACCAAATTTTGCAGCTCAACAAAGATGACCCCTCGGTAGGAGTCCAGTATTTCTTTATAGTTACATCCACGTTTACCACAACAGTTGGCCAAAATAAGAACCACCAGGACACTACGGAGCAAAGATCCGGTCAGACACTGAAAGAAAGAGAGATGCGTGTGGGAAAAAAAGACAAATCAAATTATATAAATCTTCTTTAGATTAGAGTAAAAATAAACATTCGCAGCTCATCTTGCTCCTAGTTCTTTATGAAAGTGACTTAAGACAAACAATGCCGCAAAAAACCCTCACCACGAACGGGACGACCTTCTAACATCTCGCCTTATCGCTGCGTAAATACGCGCCAACGCACTTACCATTTATCATGATTTTCTGCAGGATCCTCAGACGAGCAAACCCATCTCTGTTGGTGACTGGGAGATCCAAAGAATTTCTTTGGATTCTACAGGGCTCATTGTAACCTTCCTCTTCTTCAGTACTTTTGTACTTCCTCCAATGCAGAGGTTAATGTTGTCGCTGTGAGCGGTTCTGCGCGGTGCTCCGTGGTTTCCAACATCACCAACGTAACAGCTGCTCCTATTTCCTTCCCCGTCATGGATGGTTGCCGATGGGCTTAGGGTTGCACCAAACTCCTGTCCGTTCAAGTCGAGGAAAACTTTTGCAATAAATCACTCGGCTTTATCCTTTCAGTTTCGTTTGAAAGACTTGACCCCAAAATAAGGGTTGATTTGGTAACGCGTTTAACTACAGCGATGCTCATAATTTAGAGATTTGTTTTAAGTTTGATGGAGCACTTCGCTTCTGAAAATGATTTATATATATATATATATATATATATATATATATATATATATATATATGATTTTTATAACAACAGAAGGTAACATATC
>CAEFZX010015111.1:0-29100 GCA_903066825.1 Alfaro cultratus
GCGGCCATGCTTTAAAAGCCAGGTGGTTTGAATCAGGAGGAAAATGCTCCCCTCCTGTTTTTTTGGAATGCCTGTCACACTGTGGATGTATGCTGTATGCTGTTGGAGAAGAATATAAAGAAAAGAAAAAGAAAAAAATCTCTGAATCCGGTCTGTTAATGCATCTCACACCAACAAATAAAAAAGATTTGTAATAACTCATGCTAATAATTCTGTAAAATCTGACTGTAGTCAGAATTCTATTTCGATGCAATCATAATTTATGTAAAGGTGCAATATGTAACTTTTCTTAAAAATATGGTTTGTTTACATATTTGTTATATTTATCATTGTGTCGTGACAGTATAATCTGTGATGACATAATTATTATTATTATTTGTTGTCAGATTATCTGTGAAAAATAATTAGCTCCTCTGCCTCCTCCCAGTTCTCCCAGGAATAAATGCAGAAGTATTCCGCTCAGCCAGGAACAACCAATCAGAGCCAGGAAAGCCTTAGCAAGTTCTGTCAATCATGGCCGTGCTCATCGCCTCGCCTTGAAATATGTTGTACTGCTCCTGGATCATCACAACATAACCTTCCAAAAATGCTAAGGCTAATTAGAGCAGGCATTGATGACTATGGCTTAACGGCTTCCCTGGAACGGTAAATTGTTCCCCCACCATTATGATGTTGGGCAGTATTGATTGACAGGGCTAAAGCGCTTCTCTTGGCTCTGATTGGTTGTTTTTGGTCGGGAGTGGTGCATTTCTTCAGATGGCAATAATAGCTCAGGGAGGAGGTGGTGGAGCTCAGTCTTTTCACAGATTACCTGTCTTATTATGTGAGGTCATGGTGACAGCTTATACAAAAATAGAAAATTACATATTTTGTAAAAGCTGCATACTGTAGTATTAATGGCAGTTATCAAATGTTTTAATTAGCACATACATTTCAATTATACTCATTATTAATTCATCATTTAAAAATCAAATAATTCATATTTTGCCCAAAAATGATGAAAGGTCTGTATAAATCACATTAATGTACTTTGGATTACTGAGCTGACAATAATAGCATTTCTTAATTTGATACAATATTGTCAATAACCATATTTTATTTTACTTTTTTATCTAGACTCCCAGGCAATGTTTTTGTTTATGCAGGTAAAAACTTACAAACAAATGCTGAAAATTTATGAAAGACATATCTGTAACATTTAGGCAATATAATTTTATCATTATTTTCAAATTAATTATTTCCAGTATACTTCTCTCACAAATGGTGCCATATCTGAGCAATAATGTTGATTTCTGGCTAGTTTTACCCTCTTGATTATTTAGTTATAATCATTCAACAAGAACCACCCACAGTGCAACAACATTAACCACTAGCTAGTGTGATTCAGATCGTCATCCATTCTTCCAGTTTTTATGTGGACCATCAACCAATGGAAGCTGATTAGACCTCTTTGTAGAATCATAGTGAGAATTTTTAGAAAAGCTTGCTGTTTATAAAAAAATGGTAAGAACAAAAAGGTAATCACAGCATGGTATTTGTCTGAACCACATTCTAGACCTTACATGCAATAAACCCTATTTTAACCACGTTTCAACACTTCCACACGTTCAGACATGGGTGCACTCATCTGCCGTGTTCGCTAAACTACCCCACCCCCTTCTAACCTTCATTCTTTGCTGTCCAGAGAGTTGGATGGTGATTAGCGTTGGGATTCTGGGACTCTGGCCTCAGTTTTCATTAACAGCCATAAACACAGTTCTGCTGCACCACAGAGACAGACCACATTCTTTACACGCATCTGAAACTATGTATGTGTGTTTCATTTTCTTTTTTTTTAAGGCGTACATGTGTGTGTATGTCTGAGTGAGCTTTGTGGGTGCTTTGATGGTGAGAGAAGGAGAGGGATGTTGTTTATCATAGCATTAATTAAGCCCGCAGTTTGGCTTTAATCAATATAAAACAGCAGCACTGAAAATGGTCTGGTTCCCACAAAAACTTTTTCAGGTCTGTATTTACTACATCAAGTACAAAGACCTAAATATGGAATTCCTCTGGGACAAGCAAAGTTTGAAAACACATAAGCTACCATTATGGGTTCAGATCACAAGCTCATTAAAGCCATTCACTAGATTTGAACTAAAAACAACTTGACTTTTTATCCATTCTCATTCTTATGTTCCATAATAGTCCATGCTCAACTCTAACAGGTAGCCTTCTGTAAATCTGTATAGATCTGTAGCAGCAAGCTTTCTAGCATTAGTAGGCTGGAGGCCATTAATGTCATGATGTAAGGGAATGCTGCAAATGCTGTTAGTTAAGATAATAGATGTTGATTCATGATCCTTTCATTCAGAAAATTACAGTCAGTGAATTCTGCAGACCATTTAATATGAATAAAGTTCATCAGCACTATATAATGAATCAACAATCTGATTCATGAAGTGTACCCACTCAAGAAATATAGGTTCAGAAATTCTGAGGCTTGACTGACACCACCAACAAACCAAAATTATCACAGTTAGTTTAAGATGTTAGAAAAAACGTGTTGTTTTAACTGCATGACAAATCATCACATAATGTAGAGGCTCCACAGGACCGGCCAGGTTTCTATCTTTAAATCAATATGAGGGTATATGCTGCTTGAACGCTAGTTTAAACACACACATCCACACATTTTCCCCAGATTTCACAACTGATATAAATTTAGCCGCAAAGTTTGGGTGACCGCAGCCCAGACTTGTGAGCGTTTGAGTGGAACCAGGTATGGAGTCGTCAGTGAAGGAGAAAATTAGCTGGAAAATGACAACAGCAAAGCTGAGTGAACAGACATAAACTTCAGAGGGCTTAAGGTGAAACCTTTCCGAGAAACTTCAAACACAAAAAGTTATTTTCACTACAATTCTTTCTCAGTAAGTCAATGATAATTAATAACCCAGACAGTAAAAGCGCTTTGTCTTCTTGTTAATGTTGGTCATCTTTAAACTCAGTAAACTATGATGGATGAAGAAATCATTACAAGAAGAAATTAGACAAGATCAGGGTAGAAACTGTCCAAAGCATTCCACAGATGGGCTGCTGATTATGACATCATGGTGAAATGACATAAAACCCTTGCAGCTTTATTCAAGAAAGGTAAAAGGTCCCAGGAGATGTAAATATGACTTCAGAGAGCTGCTAGTGTTTGAAAAGCACACCTGGTTAAATACAGTTCTACACAATGGCATTCAGAACCCTCAAAGGAATATATCTGCCCCTGCAGCCATGTTACTCAGACCTCATTTTATAAAAACTCATGTATACTACATGTACATGCAGTGTATGAATTCTTGTTCTGATAATTAAATGTTTTGTTGCTCTAATAAATAGTTACTTTTGGATTTAAGGTTAAAATTAAAAATTTTAAAGAGACCATCTTTTAAGGTGTTGTCAGTATCATACCTCCATAAGAATTGCATTGAACAATCCAAGATCAGAGAACGAGTGGCCAATTTATATTAGGACAGATCCCATCTTTAAAAACCAAAAAGTTTCTTCAGCGTCTCAAAAACATTAGACATCTACATATCAGCTTGGTAGATGTGGAAAACTATCACATTCAGATTAATATATTTGTCTCTCTCTTGGCCTTCTGATATAATATTGAAACTTAAAATCTAATAAGTAGAAACATGGGCTTATTGTTTTAACTGTGCTCTGTGAGTTAATAAACATTTTTAAGGGGTATTCATTTAAGTCTTTTACAAAACATAGCATAATGTTTATTCACAAGGAGAGCAAAAAGTGGGACCAAAGCAGTTCCTAGAGCTCATTTTAAGTTAAAGCAAAAATATGTCATCTGGTGTTTAAACAGATTAATGAACGAAGAGTAGACAAAGAAGCTGAAGCTCAAACACACAAACCGCCCTTTTAGAGTGTGACAGCACTTGTTTATTGTAATAAAAACCTCTGGATACAAATTACATTCACAGGAACGGCAGCGGGACACCAAGCTGCTCTGTTTGATTCCTACAGCAAACCAGTGATTACTACAAATATTCAAATTCATACACTGTTTTACAGCTTTATATCCCATAAACATACTGGTATAATTCAAACTAAACACACTGTTGCACTTACAAGTAAACAAGCCTTTGATCAGTGACCAATTGTTACTAAGCTGTGGTACAAACCAACTAACTGAGTCCTACACAGATCAATTCACTGGAAGAAAAAAGGAAAGAGGAGAGCTGAATGACAGCTTGGAGTTTAGGGGTTTCATTAACAGGTCAATAAGGAAGTTAACTACCTTGATAGCTGAATTTACCAGCAGTTAAATCTTACATGGAACTTGTAAAAAAAAAAAAAGTTATCAGCAAGGAGGAAAGAAGAGGTGAGATCAGAATGACTGGCCTAATATATAATATAGCAGGAGAAATTAGACGGAAAAAGGCTAAGATTAATGAGTGTACTGTACATGGTTCAAGAAATAAAATGTAATAAGAAACCCTATGTCGAATTTAAAAATTGCAGTGTTGTTTTGAATGCATTAATTAGGCATACATTTTGTAATATTTTTACGTTTTTGTCAAGAAAAGCACAAAAGTGGAAAGTAGCGTCAAAAGTTATCGCAATCATAAACCAACAAATTAAAGAAGATTGTTAAAATGACTTAAATCCATTAATATGACACTTATTTTGGCAATTAGTGATACAGATGCGCAAACCTTTAGAGATTAAAACTAAAGCAAGAACACAAGCTGTCGTGTTGAGTTGTTTTGGACGTCCTCCTCCCCCCAGATTTGGTATTTAAAATTCAACCTATTAACACCACATAGTAAATTGTCTCCTGTACTGATCTCTTTTATTTGATTTAACAGCCTTTGGGGCTTTGATTTAAGACCCTTAATGTGGGGAAGCTTAAAATGAACAATTAAAGCTCAATCTGTGTAGATACCAGAGAAAAAACAGATGCCACTTAATGACTGATGTGTTTTCTAAGGGAGTTATTCATCTATTGTGGCTTTCCACCAAAGTGGGTACAGGCCTAAACTAGGGCTGGTTCTAGAACTAGTTTTAATGGCTTTATTGAAAACGGATCAATGAATCACAGGATCGCAGTGCAGTGACAACTTGTCTACAAACATTACTGGATTTCTGTTCTTATTTCTGCTGTCATGTCTGATCAGGTTCAGTCTGATTTATAAACACTTAAAATGAAGAGTTGTGCGTGAACACTTGAAATGGATGTGATTTTTTTATATTTATTTATAAGCATTGCAAACAGGTGTTACACATCCACAGTTTTAAGCAGGAATCATAAACACTGGTTGGTGATATTAAAAGGCCATCAGTGTTTACAGAGTTGCAAACTCAGTTTATAAATTAAATAAATTATAAAAGCTGTGAATTTTTTTAAATTTTTTTTTTTATGTGTGGCACTAAAGCAAAGTTCTGTTTAATATAAAAACACTGAGGAGATGAAATCATATCCCTTTTGCTCAGGTTGCAGGTCGGGAGGTTTGTCTTGAGCAAGCCAGACTCAACATAAAAACGAGTCAGGAGTTTTAAGCAACCAATAGGTTGGTGGTTTCTGAATCAATTTCCAGTCTTAAATGAAAACATTTTTTTTACTCTGTCAGACATTTTATAGTGCCAGATTTTGTGAAAACAAAGCCAACTTTATTACCAGTTTGGTAGAAAAACCACTTGTAGCATTGAGCTAAGACAGTGTTTGTTCATATAGGCTGAAATGATATTTTCCTTTACTTCATAGTTTGTCTTGGTTGAAAAATCTATACAGTAGGGATTTCTAAAGCCCCTTCCAATGAAATAGCACCTTTGTACAAGAGATTTCTGATTTATTACTAATATTTTCTTATTTCCCAGCTTCCAGTGTCTGTGCAAAGTCTAGTGCAACACACACTGGATCTACACCCATATCAAACCCACAATGAGAACTTATTTCCATTCATCTTTAAGAACAATTGTAAGTATTTGAGGCTGCTCATTTAACTGTGCCTAAATGTCCCATGGCAATAGCGTCAATGAAGGCCAAAAGAAAGACAGTTTCTGAAACAATTCCTACCAGAGTTCCTATTGGACAGAAAAAGAAGGCGTGTCGGCTGACTATGTGCCAGTCACCCTGTCCTCCGAACCCTGACTGTCATTTAACAACTACAGGCACCAGGGCAACAAAAATGAGAAAAATACTGTTGAAAAAGTAGCTGCAAACTAAATTATGTGGAAGTCCAATTTACACAGCCAAAAAATTTTACAAACTGTAAAAAATAACAAGAAAAAGAGCAAAGAATGCCCATAAAAGGAGAAGATTCACTTTTCAATCCACTGTGATCTTTCCACGTAGGCTGCAGTATCATCCAAAAAATGAAAAGAGCAGCAAAGATGAAAACCCTCCCCTGAAAAATCAACACCGCTTCCAAAAACGTAACCTGTCTAGGACATGATTGAGAAGAAAAGATGCTGTAAAACCAAAGATGATTCCATGTTATTCAGGTCAACTCCTCTTATCAAAAGAATGTGGTTTTCATACATTTTTTCTGATGTGATTCTCTCGCTTGGGAATTCCAAGAAAGTGAAGCATGAAGCTGAAAAAACAAAGCTCATGACCACAGGTGAGGAGGGAAGAGGAGAAAGAAATCCTCAGAATCGCAGCACTGAAAAAAAAAAAGCTTGAGGACTTAATGTGTTTTCTTTTTTGTAAATAGGAGGAGGAAAAAATGGAAGCTTAAGATGCTCTTTGTGTCTTTAGTTTTGTCTTAAGGCAGTCTGATTTGTCCGGCCCCCTTCTCCGGCCTGGTGCTCGACGACGCTCCACCTATAAGAGGATAGATACGAACGTCTTACACCTCTGGTAACCCAACGCAGAACACATTTCCATGCAAAACTTCTCATCAATGAGGAAAAAAATGTCAAAAAGAAGAGTCAGTAAAATCTGTCTGTTGAAAAAAGGAGAAAAAAAAGAAGAAAAGTACTGTTTTTTAACTGTGCAGCAGTTTCCAGAGCCACAAGAACGCTAAATAAACTTGAAGAACATTTAAGAAATGTAGGAATAACTGAACTGTGCATGAACTCACACTGTCCCTACTAAATATGGTAAATATGGACAATTAAATTAATCAAAAATTATATTTGGTAGGATTTTTTATTTGTCATTACATAAATGGTAGAACATGATACAAACAAACTCAAAAACAAGAAATTTAAGATCATTTTTACCTTAATGGTTTAGGAGGTACTATTTTACAAGTCCTTGTCATTTTTAGATGATAAGTGAAAGTGTGATATTCCTCACTACTGTAACTACTACCATGCTGTTCAAACACTGACAACAGAGGACCAAAACAAACACAGCAAAAGCTCTACATCGTTTAACGGCTAAAATGTTATCAGTGCTAATTAATTTGGAATAACAAAAATCAGTCTTACGTTTATAGCATTAGAAGGTGAAAATTATTGGGAGGGGTCAATTTGAGGAAGATCTAAATGTTTTGGTAAGATGACCTTAATAATTTTTTAAAAAGTACTCTAACTTAATGAATGAAAAAAGTAGCAGAAGTTCTAGGAACATAACCTGTATATTTTGAGTAGATAACCTGAAAGCTTTTACAATGTCAGCAGCAAGTTTGGTAAGGTTGTGACGTTTGTGAACTAACCAATAAGCTCCAGACAATAAATTGTTAGTAACTTTAGAAATTATCCCAGTCACTGAAAGAAGCCATTAAGTTCAAGGAGAACACCTTATACCCTATATATTCTGGACAGGTAGCCTGTCAGTTTTTGAAAGTAACTTTAAAGTTTCTAGTCGGTATGGCAACCAAAGTGCTTCATAAAGTTAAACTAAATGTTCTAAAAGATAACTAATACATTATCAGAAAATAATTAGCAAATTACTAGAAGGTAACCTTATTAAGGATGATAATCTGCACATTTTTGAAAGCCAATGCATAAGCTTTAGAAACATAGCCTGTAAATTCATCAGGAAAAACAACCTGTTATCAAGACAAGCTCCAAGTTTTCTTAAAGTGACCTATACTTTTTAGGTTATCAGTCAGAATTCCTCAGTAATTTGTGCATTTTTGATGAACGATCTGTGAATTTTGGAAAGATAATGACACATTTTGGTCATTGTACCTGTATGTTTAAGAAAGCGGTCTATAAATTTGATAATGTAACATCCACAATTGCAGAAATGTACCTGTATGTTTTCTGTTGGCATTTTTAGAGACAATTAATTTGAAAATTTACCTGTGCAGCTACTGGAGTTCTGGATTGTGTAAAGAATGAATTTTTGACAGATGGAGGCTTATGTAATGATAAAGTTATTACAAGCAGAGAGAGGTTCAGCAATGGTGTGTTATACTTTGCAAGGAAAATATATGATTTTCATTCATACATGTATGTATGTTGTCTCTACCATCAGAACCCTAGCTCCACTGCAAACTTGTTTAAATTTACTGTTGCTGTGTTTCGTGACGAACAAGGCTTTCGGTCACCTTTGAGTTATGACTTGCGCTGCACTACAGACATAAAGGAATTAACACCCACTCACAGAAAAGCTTCAGGGGTTGTGGCTGTTGTGAACATGCATTACTTCAATCATAGTGAGGCTGCATTTTAACAGAGGAAAAAGTAAGATCTTTGATGTGCACAACTCAGATCTGACACTTCAGTTTTAAGGAATTAGAGCCATCACATTATCCATTTACTCCATCTTTTATACCTCAGTTCATTTCTCCTCCTACATTCCAATCTGTCCCCTCTTAAGATCTCCTTCCTCTTCCTCCTTCCCTCTCCCATTGTGCCAGAATCTGTTAAGAAAACCCGCAATTGGACATGGTTCTCATTTAGCACCTCCTGCTCCATACTACCTGCTCCAGAAGTTACCTCCTACCAAGCACTTTGTAAGACATCAACCTTCCCTTTCTCTACTTCTCGCTCTCTCTCTCCCCTCTTCTTCTTCCATCCTCCAGATGTCATTGATCCTGGGAAGTGGGTCACAACAGTGTTGAATCAGAGCCAGGTTGCAAGAAGCTCCAAGGCACATGCTGTGTGTAATTTTAGCGTAGGCTAATATTTACAGGGAGAATAAGAAATGAGACTGCCGATGTTTGGCGGGCAGTTAAAGGTTTTGATCGCCTACAGGGTTCAGATCAGACGCTTGTTAAATGTGCACAGAATGAACGTCTTTGGTTCTTTCATTAGGACTCATTTGAAAAAAGCAAAAGCACTTTGTTTATATAGATTTTATAGCATAGACAAGTTCATTTAGTTGCAATAAAATATGAATTAAAGTAATTAATTTCATTAATAATTTAATAAGATCAGCTATTTACCAGTTAAAAGGGGCAATTGATGCTCAAACGAACAAAGCTGTACAATCTTGTTTGAAAATTGATGCGGTGTTTACTTTGACATGTGTCCATTCATTCTTTGTGTTCTGCTCATCTAACAATTAGTGACTGCAAATGCACTGGATAACTCTGACCTCATGGTTAGAACGGCTGAATCTTATATTGGCTGTCCTGTGCTCAGCATGCAAACTACACATATTGTCTTGGCCTGAAGATCAATGACAAATGGCAGCTCGAAATGAGTTCAACTCGTACTCGGAATAAGCTTAACCTGTGGCAAGAATGTGCAAATGTGAGACCCAATGCAACACTTGAAATAGTGGGAAAGAAAAACCATTTGACAGAATGAGTTTCAGCTTGAGGGTGAACGTAGGGAAGTCCTCACAATACCAGATCATGGTTACTCCTCATGTACCTTGGAAGTAGATGAAGTTGTGCTAGGGACTTTTGGATCTCTATCAAGAATATATTTTTACTTTGGGTACAGGAGGATTGGATATCCGTCTACAGGAACACAGGCACCCTGCACACTTCTGCAACATCCCCCAAAAATGGATTGATGGTGGTAAACCTTCTCCAGATTAACAAAATGTTTGTGTACAGGAGAACAAAACACTCTCTTGACCTCTCAGCATTTCCTAGAGTAAAAATCCAGTGTTCCAAAGGCAGTATTAAAGCAACATTGCTCCTTGACATATGTTCACACAATGAAAATTAAGTTATTATAAAGCCATTTGGATTCTAATTTACCACTTTTGCGTTAAAATACTGCAAAAATGTCAAGTTTGATCTTCTGCTTCACAATGCTGTGCAGAAACAGCTTTTAGCTGAATCTTGTGTCAAGAAGTCACTTTTTTTTAACTTTCACTTCCTCTGCAACGAGACTGTATGAATCTTTCAGGAGTGAGAAATGAACAAAATATGCGAAAAAAAAATATGTTTACAGGGCTCTGAGTTCAAAAACTTTCTTTAATATGTTTCACTTTCAAAGGCTTCTATGCAGTTTTTGAGTCAAGAAGAAATCGAATTTAAGCAAAATAAAATTGTATTGAATAACATTGTACTTATTGTGAGAAAGCACAATTCTATTACATATTTGAAAAGCAAAAACATAGTCCTGCACATTTTATTCTTACTTTCCATTGTCTTCTTCCAATATTATGAAAAAAACTTCAGACCTAAAAGTGAATAACTTTAAAATCAGTATTTCCAGCCAAAGAGCAAGTAAAATTGTAATAATAATTAAACTCAGATGAGCAATTAAAAACTAGAACAAAGATGGAAACACATTCAGACTAAATTTTGCATAGCTGTTCATTTAGGGGAGACCTGAGGGTTGTCTTGTTTGACAAAAGAAGGGTTCAACCAAAGAAAATTACTAAGATTCCTCACATGGTTCAGAAAAATTCAAGATCAGACAAAGTAAAGGTCAGATGTTTTCTTGTACATACAAATATGCAAGCAGTTTGGCCTTCTCGTACGTGATGAGAAGATCATTTCTTATCAGACACATCTTTGCAAATGCCTCCTCTGTTCTCCTGTACTCTCCACAAGAGACATTAAACATTAAGTAAAGGCAATTCTGTGCTACAGTAAGAGCGGTTAAAAATGATAAATATGTGTTTCTCCTTCAAGGACACATTACAATTACGTTGTACCCTGAGCTGTTTTGTGTGCAGTCAGTCCTGGTGCTATTTGCTCTTTTGTTTATTGGTCTTTTTATAAAGAGTATATATTCCACAGATAGTGCTAATGGTGAATATGGACAAATCCAACTTTCAATGAGGTTAAGAATTACTAATCCTCAACAAAGTAAAAGATCAAATTAATTATATGTTTATGAGTTAGGTTTAAATCATAATTTCAGTCCCCTTTATTAATTCTAAGGGATTGTGACCATCCATCCATCTATTCTCTGACTTATCAGTAACTCGTATGTTACTGGGGTCTAGTTAACAGGTCCAGGGCAGAAATAGGACAACCCTTTAAATCAGCAACAGCATCCAGGTCTCCTTTGAGGGTCCTGGTGATCCCAGGCCATAAAGGACTTGAACTGTCCTTCCAGAGCCCTGGGTCTAGGCCAAAAAACCTTCAAATGCCAAAATGACCCCAACTATAACATTCTGATTCACAGGAGACTGTTCTCATTTCCTTGGTTAGTGGAACTCCTTACCCTGTGTTTAAGGCAGAGCAAGGTCACATCATGCTAGAATCCTAATCCTAATCCTAGTCCATAGGTTGATTATAGTTTGTGTTTCAAATATAGAAGGTTCAACAGCAAAACTCACAGACTGATGTACTGCCATGTACATTTAGTCAATTACAAGTTTAAGTCTTGATAAAAAAAAGTCGTTTTTTTAAATAGTTTTTCTGTCACTTACTGTTTCTTAAAATTAAGAATGTTCCCAAGTTGACATTGACATGTTTTATACAATTAGCAGTGAATGCAAAATATTCCTAACACTGTAGATAAGACTTTTCAGTTGAAGTGACAGGACATGTCATGTTGCAATCTCTAGTCATTATGAGCTTTTGTGTACCTACACATTCTCTTCATACAAAGAAAAATTAACCTGACAATTCTTTGTCTGATTTTTTTTTTTTTTCTTTAAGGCTGACTGACCTTGGTTTGAAATGTCCTCTAATCAAAAGTATGACGAAAAACTGTGCTGGATTATTATACTGACTGACGAGTCACTTGTGAGTGTTGAACTTTGTGAATCACAAATGACATGTAAAGAATAGTGGTGTGAAATGAAATACATACAGAAAAGAAAAACGTCTTCAAAAAATGGGTACAGACATTCCATACTTCCAAGGTTTCTAAGGAATGTGGCTGCAGGGAAAGTGTTATTCAATGCATAAAAGAGAAACTTCAGAGGTAAACAAATAGGCAGTGTGGCTCAACATGCACTTGGTCTGACAGGGCCAGAGATACTGTTGTGGACTTTTTCCAACTGTGTGCTCTTTTCACAGCTCCAGGCTTCCTGTTAACACTGGCCACCACATATAAACACACTGACAGATGTGAAGTCTGCTGCCTGTTAGTGAGATCTCTGCTCTTTTAACTGTGCTTTGGGTACACCAGTAAAAAGGTAAGAACTCATCTAATAAAATCTGTTCTGGCTGCAAACCCAGAGAATATTAACCACAATGCTTGGTTAATATGCTCCTAACCTGCATATTAACATTTCCCATTTTTTGCCCCCAGGTTTGCTTCCTGTTCTCAAATACTATATATAAGGGACAGCTCGGGACTGTGGACAGCCCAGTTTCATAGTCATACCCTCTTAGTCCATGGTATTTTCATTGTGTTCATAAAAGACACATTGTTATTGCTTGAAATGTTCTGTTCTTTAAGACAGCTTATGTTTTTTCTAAAATATCTGATGTTCTTTACAATCCATAAAACTTTGGGACTGATTACTGACAAGATGAATCATGTTTGTTTTTTTTTTGTTTTTTTTTCCTTTTTAATCTTTTTTTTCCCAACAAAGTTGTGAAACAAATCTTCATCATTGCTACCACAACCTACACCTCCACCATGTGATCATCATGTGGAGCCATACTATCAATTTCAGATGCTTTAGTGGTGAAAGAAGTGGAAGCTGCCTCTGGACAAGTTGAACACAAAGCTCATTTTCTGCACAGTAAAATCTCAAGTGGTATTTAGGTCCAGGTTGTAGAGATTGCCAAAGGGGTCCTAAAGAAATCCCTAGTCTACCTATTGATGAATTATGATTATTGATTAAGTGCTGTGTGATGGGACTATTTTTTTTCCACCTCAGCCTTGTTCTCTGAATTTACTGCTTAGGGCCCCCAAAGCCTTATGATGATTGTATAAATGTTCCAACTTTAGTAAATACCATAAATCTAAAATGCTTATTTTTGTTTATTGGTCATGAGAATACTATTAAATTAGATCAGACAGTAGGTAACTTACGGTTAAGTGCCTTGTAGAGGGCCACATCAACATTTGACAGGATGAACACTCAACTTTCAGATTGTAAAACAGCTACACTAAGTAGAAACAGTCTTCACAGTTTGTTAACATTTCGTCACAATCTGAAGCTTTTTGGTTAGTCTTTTAATCTGTGTCCTGACCTGCTGTACATTGTGGTTTTGCAGAGGTGGCATTTGTATACCACTAATGACTGGTGGGACATTTTCTACACACACAGATTTTTATTAGGTGCACACTGCCACCATCTAGTGGTGTGAATTGTGCTATGTTGTGTCTAATTTCAATGATATGCAAACTAAGTACCTACTTTTGGAATTCCTGCATGTGATATAATTTAGAATGAGTTCAGAAGCAAAACAACACTAATTTCTAAAAACAATAACTGCAAATAAATTGAGGTTGTATAGGGGCTATTAACTAAAATTTACTGAGATCTACGGATCAATTCAAAAGGAGTGATCATCTGCCCATATGTGCAAAAAGGCTTATTTGGACACTGGTATAAAACAAACATCTGAATCATTACAATTAGCCATTAAAAACCTATTCACAGAAAAATTGTACAGTATAACTTTTGTAGGCACCTCACTAGGGATAAGGGTGTAAGAAAATGGATGGATGGATGAACTTTTGTAGGCACAAACATTGTAGAAGTTATATTAAATGTTAAGGTAAAACATCAGTGTTAGGAGTGGTCTAAGAGACAGATAACAGCAAAGCATTTATTGTGTCATATATGGAGTCCATCTCCTTGTACATCATCCTTGGTTGGGATTAGCTCATTTCCTTGTGTTTGACAACATCACGGGTCTTTATGAGGTCCTAGTGCGCTTGTTGTGCTGTTTGACACGACTCATCCTTTGAATTTATGCCGTTTTTATGCACCGCCGTTAAACAGATTTACTGTGGAAGAGGCTGAGAAGAGAGTTTCGAATGTGACAGCTGAGAAAAAAAGCCGCTCAGACTGACAAAGAGACTCCATTTTGGAGAATTAAATCAGTTAAATGGCTGTGGGAGAGAGGAGCAGGAGGCTGGATGTGTCCACCGGGCTGAAGAGCTCTCAGGAAAGCGCCTCGGTTTCTCTTGCCAAGGCTGAATCTTTTATCTTTCTTTTCACTTTATTGGTGAAGCTCTGACCCGGCGCTCCCTCTTTCTCATTTTTCAAAGTCGATTTTCCTCTCTTAAGTGTTTTGCTCTCTCTCAGTTCTCCACTTTTTCTTCTCTTTTTCTTTTCTTTTACTTTGGCCCAATCACTTTTAGTTGCTCAGTTCCCATTTTAAATTATTTCCCTTTTTCTAAATTACTCAACAGCAGACAGACAGAGACATTACAGATTGAGATGGGAAAAAACTGGAAGATGATTTAAGGTTTATTTTATTATCCCCTGTGGTATTCTCAGAAGGAATGAAGTCATTATCAGACCATGTTTAAAGGATTTAACATACAGAATGAAGCTGTCCTTATGTAATCTTTCTGTTCTGAATCACACCGGCAGCAGAGTTCATTATAACACTTCCCTGCAGAGTGGGTGGGCTCCTTGAACGCAGGTGGAGCCGTGAGAGTGAGACTTAAAACAGAAGAAGACACCAAAGCCAAGACAGCTCAGACTGGTTGTTCTTTTTTAATGGCAGAAGCTGCATCTTCTGTGGAAATTTTATGCAAGAGTAACGTTGCTTTTTGGTTTTCCTGATGGTTGTGCGTACTTCAAAAAAAAAAGAAAGAAAAAAAGATGTATAGCAAAAGAGGAGAAACAAGCAGCTGTTATGTCTGGAACTACAAAACTTTGTTGCTGTTCTCTAAGGCCTACGCAGGTCTTTTTTACATCTAAAATATACCTGAGTTGTGCAACAAGTTTAGAGTCGACATAACAAGAAACCTTAAAAGGAAATTGAAGGATGGATTTTGACATGGATAAAGTCTTCCAAACCCTAATTTATCAATGTTTTTGTCATTATGACATGCTGGACAAACTGGCCACTTTGTGGTGGAGAGAGTCACAAAAACATTATCAGCCCTTATTTTAAGATGGAGGAAATTCTGAACTATGCACCAATAGATACCAGGGATACCCCTACTCTGCGACTCTGGTCATGCTGTGACACATAAACAAAATGTCCAAAGATATTGCAGTGATGCATAACTTAAGCAAGAGGATACATAACAGGGGACAGATGTTGAATACTAAGTATTCTGTGAAAAGAACCTTGAGGAACGCCACATGTAGCTTTGATTTATGATTGCCAAGTGACACAAAATATTATATGTCTGCCAAGGAAAATTTGTAAATAATTTCACACTATACCTAACATACAGGATTCTCCTGATCTTCCTTTCAATCTTGATCTTTGACCAGAATTTGAGGATGAAAACCACAGAAAAGATATTCTAAGTGCAACATTTATTTTTTTTAAATAGCCATGAAAGTCATTAAGACCAATTAATTATTTGCTGTTGTTTTTTTCTTTATTGCCTTGCAGTGTCACACATAGAACGAACAAAGTGAGACCAAATTTAAATCACCTCTTCATTTTATTTTTTAAGTCGTTTCATGAAGAGATGGTGTGGATACTTGCAGCATATTCATCAGTACTGCTTGGATCAATATCTGTTCTCAGGGTTAGAAACACAGCTACTTCTGCCTGACTCCTTTCATTCATCTCCAGCCTCTGTGTCAAATTAGCTGGAACAGAAAGCAGGAAGTTCATTGAGCTGCTTCCTCTCATGTGTAACCATTAATATAATACACCTACCCTACTCAATGCCGCCCCTGGCTTCACTGTCTGTATATGTGCACTGAGGCTAAACTGCAAAGACGAGGGAAGCGAGACAAAGTGCCGAGCTGCGCGCCACGTTGTGACCCCACCGAAGCCATTCACAGACAGACAGCGAGTCTGGGTGGTGGGGCTGCACCTCACACCTTTCTGTCTGATATCCTTGAGCTTTTTCAGCTCTGCCAGTTTTTAAAGAGGAAACTGAAAAAAAAAGAAAATAATCTTTTTGTGTCATGAAAAGAAGAAGAGATGGAAAAGAATTGCAAGGGCTGCCTTCACAAAGGTCTCCATGCCAACCCCTTCCAGTCTGGTCTTTTTAGCGTGAACACCTCCTCTTCAGCTTCCACTGTTAGTCGAACTGCGGAGGCCAGATGATACCCTGCTGTGCGTGTCGGTGGTTTGTGTAATGACTCATGCTTTAGGCTGGAAACTTCTGAGAAATAGTGACTGAGTCAGAGTTTTATTGATTAACGTTCATGGAGGTGAGCGAGCATCAGAAGCTTTCAGTTATAATGTCAGGTGACCGGTTAAGGATGATAACGTCATTGATTCTGTTGCTAATGACAGTCACACAGAAAATACAGGTTACAGTGGTGTACAAAAGTCCTTCTGGTTCAGTTTTATGCCCTTTTTTTCTTCAGTTGAGATACAATTTTTATTGAATCTTTTAATGAGATCTTGATCAATAGTACTCTGTGCTCTCTAAATGTCTTTGAGATGTTTTTTCTTTAAAAAATTGCCTAGTTGTAGCTTTATTCTGCTAGAAATGTTTTGCTTTTTATCTCTTAAGTCTATCTCCAAAAGGAATATAAAAACGTTCAATTCAAGAGACACATAACAAAAATATCTGTTACCAACAACCTGTTACAAGGACACAAATTGTTCTCACAACTGAATCTTAGAATTTTACAAGAAGTTGACAGAAGGAAAATGGAACTGTGGCTCAAACAACGTGATTTACTGACATGTAGTAACCTTTATCAGATTGACTGGAAGTGTCATTAGATTTGTCGCATTAGCTCACAGAAGATGACTTCAACTTTTAAAAATACAACAAAATGTATGCAGAAAAGAGAAATTTGACTTTGAGTTGAAGTAAGAAATACAAAGGTTTTATACTAGTTTTAGACATGAACTCTAAAATTCTAGACTTAAATTGGACTCAATGTGTGATCAGAAGTATGAATATGTTAGTAAGTATAGAAAATTTGAGTTCATGGTTAATACTGTTACCACAATGTACACAAAAGACTGGTTGTCTTGGTAGCATTATGCTCCATGAATTTATAGGCCCTCTTTTATGTTTCTTAACAATTTCTCTCAGTGAGAGAAGTAAAAGGTATGTTTCAAGTTCATCTCCTTTTATTTAATGCTGTAATATAGAAGTTAGTAAATTCAGTGCACAGATTGGACAAAGATGAGCATATCGTTCAGGTGAAGGGGGAAGTTTGGGACAAATATACATCATTTAGAACATGATGCACTATAATTTTATAAATCCTCTGACTGTAAGAAAGAAAAAAAATAAGCCTTATTTACCCTATAAAGATGAAACATGTTGAAGAAACAGACAAGTTGAGCACAATGGAGCTAAGATGAAGACACCTAGAGTTCTTCAAAATAAAAGAACAAAAGTCAATTACAATTTTAACATTTCTGCAATTTTATGGAATTTCAGTAAAAGCTAATACATGTTTTGCTGGTAATTCACAAACTGTCAGAGGATTTAATGACACAAAAATATTCTTTACATTTTAAATTGAATGTGCAAAACGTGATGTGGAATGTTCTTGTGCTACATTAGGCTTGAGGTGGAGGTTATGAACTCATAACAAACAAAAAAGAATTGATTTAGACATGCATATGTCTAGTTGCTAACAATAGGGACAGTAGTGTTTTATAAATCTAGAGAGGCTCATTTTATTGAGGCTCATTTTTTTATTTTATTTTCATCAATGAGCTCCCTGATCTGCCTTTCCCAATTAAATAACATGTTTTTATTCTAATATTCTGTGTCACAAAATGTTAACCTACTTTAAGTCAGAGTATACATTTCCTTGTGATTCAGGAATAACTGCCTTTTATCAAAGTTAAATGAAATAATGAGAATTTCTGATTAAATGCAAAAGAGTGACTCAAAATATATGCTTTTCATGTCCTATCTACTGAAAAAAATTTTTTAAAAAGAGACAAAAACAATCTTTAAAACTGATTTTAAAAAAAAATATATTGAAAGTGTCCTTTTAAATCAAAGTACTGGATCTTTGTTAGAGAGTGCATTTGTGTATGTGGCTGACTTGTTTTGTGCTTTAATGATCTCCAGACAGACATTAGCTTTGGAAACGACCAAGCAAACTCAGCAGCCGGTCGACTGAGCCCACAATTAGGTCAAAGTCGGAGGAGAAAGGAGCTGCTGCATCACTACCGAATCCATTCCTGGTCCGGGTAGAAAAGAAGCCACGACGCATGCAGAGGGAGGCAGTAAATACAATCATACGTTTTCTTCAGATGCTCTAATGACAGTGATGAATAGCAAAAGTTGCAGCCTCCACTGACAAAGAAAAAAATGGCTCTTTTCTCTCCTCTCTAGATAGATTTTCAATACCAGAGGACAAAAGTTAGCTCATACATTAACATGCACACACAGACAGTGAAGTAAACAAAATATATAGATTTCAAGATAAAAGCTTAGAAAAAAAGAGTACTAACGAGGCCTCAAATGATTAGTCAACCTTACCAAAGACAATCTGACCTAATCTATAGGTCCCGATTGGTTCCATTGAGAACAAAGCAACTCACCCTGGACCAATCCTGAGCAGGACAAACTGCAAATAGGAAATTGACTTACTGTCAGAATGGTGACAGATTTGAGGAAATAGCTAAGAGCGCAGAGGCGATTTGATGAGTTAAAAGCCAAACTGCACACAAGCAGACCAAGAATGAATCTTATCGTGTCTGAGGTGGCACACACTGGGGGATATATATCTGTACACACACACAGACCTACACACAGAAAAAAAAAGAAAAAAAGTAAACACATGTACACACACACAAACGGACTATCCTTTAATAAAGGAATATCTACAGATGTCCAGATTTTAACACTATCAGATGAATGGATTTAGATTCACAGGAGGCGAAAGCATGCCAATACAAACACCAGCTGACTGCAGAGAGACAGTGTAGACTCACATCTGGCAGGGCAGCTGTGGTCCACTGCTGTCCTCCCCTTCAGTCTCCAGAGACAGAGGGACACCCGCTGCTGTCGCTAACAAGCTGAACAAGCTTCTATTCTGGGCAAACCGATTCAAGGACGGAGGCACAAGGAAGGAAGAGAGGAAAGGAAAGAAGGAAAGGAACTAGAGTGAAAGGTTGTTGAGTTGTGACTTTGCTGTTCTCTGGAGAAGGAAATGCTGTTCCGCTGCAGGGGAGGTGACCATCACACTTCTGTGTGTGTGAGGTATATGTGTGTGTGTATGTTACTCCTGACCTCACATTCCAGGATGATGGATGTGCATGCAACAAACCAGTGCTGACATTAATGTGTGAGTAATTACATGCTACCTATTAAATCTATATCTAGAAACATGTCCCCTTTCATGAAAAATATGCTTATAAAGGATAATGCACGTAGACAAAGACATCGCCCTCATGTGGCCAAATTTATGTGACTTTGTTATAGAAAAAGAGCTTTGGGAGAATCGAAAAGTGCAGTCAGAGGACTTCTGCAAAGTGGGATTTAATTGAGTAGTTTTAAGGAGTCAGCATGCTATCTGCAGTAGACAGCAGCCATAGCAATCTCAGGTTGAAGATTTATCCACCCATTCCATTGTTGACATTCCTGATCTAATGGTGAAATGCAGCTATTAACTGCTTTGAAGGGAGAATTTTCACAAACAAAAAGCACTAAAACCACTTTCCTGATAGGTAAAGAAACTATACTGAGTTGTGGAGATCAGTTTAACTCATCGTAAACTTTACATTTAGTAGTCTAACGTCTAACTCTACATGCAGATGGTGCTGTTAAGCATGATGGTAGGGACGGGAGCCGTAATCAGCTGATGAATCCCGGCAGCTTGTTCAGATTAGTAACCTGTGAAAGACCTCCATGCGTGCTCCCACACCGAAGTGGACAGACAGGGGTCATATGTCCACGTGTTGCTGCAAATGAACAGCAGAGGAGGTCCAAAGTGAATGTTCTGGTGTGTGTGTGTCGATGGGGTTTCACTGTCCGGGTCAGCTGCCAAATGTGTAACAGATGGTGTAATGAAGGATGAGTCCAGTGCCCCCTGCTGGCAGACGAGCTTATCCTGTCGACTCATCTGCCTATTCCCTTGCTTCGCTTTGCTCCTGGTATTTCCTTATTCAGCCTCTTTCTCTTTTCCCATCATTATTTCCCTGCTCCTACACTCCTTTATTCCTGTACTTCTTTCCAACCTGCTCTCCTTTTTTCTCATCATTCTCCTCCATTTCTTCTTCCTTCCACCAGCCTCCTCCTCTGTTTTCATCCACTGGGACCCGCTGTACCTGAAGCTCTCTGCTGGTTCAGGGGGATTTTCTGGAGCTGAGGCCATGAAAGCAGCGGCCTTCAGCTGAAGGCTCACGGAGCGCGCTCAGAATCCCCAAATGCCGCTCTGTTGTTGTAGAGTCTGAGAATGTTAACATGCACCCCTGCAGCTTCCCCATAGGAGCTTCTGTGTTGGTCAGGAGCCGGACACCAGCAAGTCCTCCTGTGTTCATCAGCCCACCAGAGACACACACTGAGTTTGTCTTGGGACAAGAAAAATGTATATATCTTTTGGTGGGTTCTTTTGTTTTGCCATTTCTCCTCCAGCAGCATGAACGAAGTCTCAGCTCTACAGAAGCTGTTCAGAGTTAGATTGATTTTTTTTTCTTCTTTTTATATCATGAAATGCAAGAACTTCTGAGACCCTCCAAAAAAATTCTGAGAGTTTGCTCAGAGCAGCAGGAGGAATCACAAGTAAAGTGACCTTCCAGTCGGCAGGGCAGTATTCAGGACAATTCAGAGCAAAATGCATCTCGATCCCTTCAGAACTACAGCTGGAAATGTTTTTATTTATTTTTTAAGTTTTAAACTCTATTTTTTTCTTTATGTTAGGATATATATAAAAATATATTAGTTTGCAGAGGTAAATGAAAGTCTTTTATTTATTTTTCTTTTACACTTTCCTCTTATGAAAAAAAAAAAACCTTACTTCATTTCTAAGATTTTGCATTGACCAAAATTACTTGGTTCTACAACATTCTTATTAGATTTTTACTGTTAAAAGATCATTTGACAATTACGCACAACTTTGTGTTGGACTATCAAATAAAATTCCAACAATAATCTAAAGTTTGTAGCTGAATCCTCTTGCAAATCATAGTAGCAAAAGAGATTAAACTATTTATGACATGATTCATTCTATATTTAAGTGTTTTTGACCAGTAGAGGCCACAGCTTCCTCACTCTAAAAACTTGGAAAAGTTTTACGTACTTTCAAACAAAAGACAGTCAGTCACAACAATCTGATGCAAATATGTGTGGGGAGCTGCTAAAATATGGTTCTCTATGTAGACAGAAAAAAAATTAAATTTGTAAAAAAAATTCGAATTTAATTAATTTAAGTAATTCAGAATCTACCCAGCATCCCTCTACCCATGAAGGACAAAAGGAGTTTTGCAACAACTCAAGACTGACGATCTTCTGGCCTTCTTTTCCGAAAAGGCCAAGATTAGAAGAAAACCCCTGGAGGTCTTTGGTACTGATCAGAGTTCTGCTCCAGACTGGCCTTGCCACCACCTGGCTGACCCTGCCTGGGTTAATGAAAGACATGTGGTGAAGTGTATAATACCATTGTCTGTCAAATCTGCTTATACAAGAGAGGGGAGCAGAAGGGATCCGGCTGTTGTGTGGGCGGAAGGGTGGATCGGATCATCTGCTGTGGATGATGGCTTAATCCAATCATACCGAGCGGATCACAGGAAGCCGATTCAATGTATTCCTGCCGGTCAGTTGGTCTGTCATTTGTCCTCTTTGGATTAACCTGAATCCCTCACTGTGTGTCTGTCGGAGCTCCCTGCTGCTGAAAAATCAACGGGACGCCTCATCAGTGCAGCTCATTGTGCTTATTTATGGATGACTGTGATGATGACGGACGATTCAAGAGCATTTCACGCTCCAGCAAACGTCTATTAAAGGAAGATTATAGCCTTCCTCTTCTAGTTTAAAACAATTCCATTTGCTTTAATGTTATTTCTGAACGTTCCCTCATGATTAAAGATATTTTTACATCTCTTTAGCGGAACCTCTCAGGCTTATTCGGTCCAAATCAGGTTCAAGCAACAAAGAAGACAAGTACTTCTTAACTTTTTACTGTGAGTGAACATATACATGGTGTTTTAAATGTACACATTGAGAGAAGTGCCAGTGTCAGTCAATACTTTTCAGAACATTTTTCCAACTCAGGCGCTCAGTTTTTGGCAGCAAACGCTTCATTTCTCTGTATAACAGTGAATCACTTCAATGGCTGCTCAACGTGAAATTTAAAAAGCAACAAACATTTGGATCTGATGAGCTGACACCAAGAGATACAGACGTGCTAAATGTCAAATAAGTTGACTCTGCTTACACATTTCATGCTTACATGAAGCATACCATGAAGTCTCCCCATTCAAGTGCAGCTTTAACCTCTGACCTTGCTATCTCAACTAGCTTGATTAACTTCAGGCCACAAGGAGAAAATCAGGTGAATCAGTGAAAGAAAAAGCAGAGAAGAAGCTGATTGTGTTCAGAAAAAAAACAAAGAAAAAACATTGGAGTCGAAGCCATATGAGCTGCTTGCTCTGAAGTGTAAGCAGAAATCAATGTAACACAGAAACATTTTAGAATCCAATATCCAACAGACTCTAAGAGGAGGAGGAGGAGAAAGAGAATTGGAAAAAAAGGATGAAGATGAATAAACAACTTGTTTGATTTTTATTTTTTTTTCCGAGAGCACAAATTGATGTGTGCACACTTTGGAGAAGCTGATGGGTTAACGTATAGTCTTGGAAAAAAAAAAAAAAAAAAACTACATGCGTCATTTATGTATGCATTGTCTTAAAAGCAGCTTCTATTTGTAGGCTTCAAAGATTCAAGTAGTCTAAAATAATTGTCTCCGTTAACATAGAATAACTTTCAAAACCTTATGAACTTTTGTCTTGGGTCCCATCTTGAAGGTGTAATTGAACAGCTCAAGACACAGACTGAGATTTAGTTAATGATGTCACATAAAAGCATAAAATACACAAGGTCTGGTGCCAGGTCTCAGATTTTGAATGAGAGTTTATGAGAGAGCAGAGAAAATCAGGATGTGTTTAGGAAATATTGGTAAAACCCTTCACTGCCATGACGACACTTGTGGACTGATTGCATAACACATATTTTCAGAGTGACAGTCAAAAGGTCAAGACCATCTCAAAATTTTGTTTGTCTTTAGTTCCTCTTTAGATTTCAACTAATATATTTATTGTGTCAAATTTGATAATTTGTTTCCCTCCTGGACTTAGAGAGAATATTTGCATAAATGTTCCATATAGGAGCTTCTCAGTGGGACTGTTATGTATGTATTTACTTTGCAACATGCTGTTAAAACAAAATATTACACATTTGCGTACCCTTTGTGTGAAACAGTACATTTCAGGTTTTGTTTATGTCCCTGAGCATGTCAATATTTTCCTTTTTTTTTTTTGTTTTGAATGTGTTCAGTTAAAAATTTGAGAAATATGTGTTGATAAAAAGCTCAGTTGGTGCACCTGTCAGTTCTACAGTGGCTTTAGAGCTGCAGCTTCATTCTTGGCTTCTGGTTAAAGTTATGGTCTTTACGTTCCCTGTACAGATTTGGTGCAGATCTACTCGATGCAGCCATCTGGACCTCCCCAGTCGGGCTTCTGATATGCTTAACAATATAATATTAAATAAAATAAAAAATTCAGAATGTGATGCAATACAGCAAGATTTGTGAAAGGTGACACATTTTAAACTGAATAATTTAGAATTGCTAACCAACGTCTATTCAGAGAAAATGTGCCCCCCTAGTTTATAGCCTGAAGGCTTCTTTATTGAACAAAACTAACAAAATGGACCAGTGATAAACATGAAATATTCTCTATTGTTAGTTAATATTCTTAATTAAATTCAGAGGTCTGGACACAGTCACATTTAAAGAACAGCTCTATGTTTAAAAAAAAAATGACATTTGGCTTTTCTGGTTTCAGAGGGATTCTGTTCTTTTCAGTGCTCCTTCTTCTAGTGCGGCAGGCCGTAAGCTGCTTGTAGCACAAATCACATTTTAATTAGCTCCATTCCGGCTAACGACCTCCTCCTCTGGGATTACCCGCCAGCGTCCGTCTAATCCCCCCGTCCTCCGTCTTTTCTCCCCTATTTCTAACCTTTTCTTCCTTTCCTCTCTTCCATCCACCTCCTTCCATGCCGTGCTTCATTCGTCACCTTATTCATCCTCTGAGTCAGATCGAGGGGGCTTTTCCATGCCGTTAAAACTCTGATGCTTCATATTCTGCATACATCCAGACATTTTCAGCGTTTTCACACTCCACAGATTTCATATCTTTTGTACGTTTCCCTATCGCATGCAGGTTTACTTCCATTTGCTCGGCTGCTGGGTTTGTCACATAAATAAAGCAGCCATGCATTTTTCCCCCATTTCCTTTTTTCTGACTTTTTCATCCATACATTTCCATATAACGTATCAAACTGAAATTGTCAGCTAGCTATTTGCCTCCTCCCCCAGTACGTTTTATTTTTATTCATGTTCTGCAGTCATTTTGATTTTATATCTCATCATGCTTTCTGATGAAATGTGTTGGCTGCTGAGTTGTATCTGAATGAGTTTGAGAGAAGAGCTAGATTTTCATTTATTAACTTCAATACCCCGTTGTTTTGGTAATTTTAGTAGGATCCCTGTTAACCTGCTTACAGAAAAATCACTGCTTAAGATACCTTGAAATACTTGCACTTACAAAAACTTCAACATCAAAGTAGAAATTACTATTTGTGGTGAAGGAATGCAAAAAAAAAAATCAACATCTTATATTTATAACAAGGTTTACATCAAGAAAGTAGATGAGTCCGTTTATTATCTGGTTGAAGAGTTGAAATCATTACAAATCTGAGTTTCCAGGAGCAAAAACTAGTCTGTAGCAAACCTTTAAGAACCTTCTTGGTCCTATCAAACTTATTCTAGGGTTGACATACTGTATAACCACCAGTGAGTTCTGCCCATGATGTATTTCCTAAAGAAGAACTGTGGCACTCTATGGAATAGGTTTTACTCAGAGTGCTGTGTCATGTTCTTTCAGTCATGATTTATTTTCTTAATGTCTGTCTATACATCTTCCACTCTATTCTGTAATAGCCATAGCTTATAGGAAGCTACCAAGATACTTGAACTTATTCACTTCAGGCAGAAACTTACCACTGACCCAGACCAGACATTCTAACGTTTTATGGCAAAAACCATGTAAAAAAGTAAAGTTTTGCATGTTCAATGACATACTATTGTGTTGAATACAAGATACCTGAACACTCTCATCTGACTCTTTTTTTGTGACTTTTTATCTCAAAAGTGTGGAGGTTTGGCTACTCTTGCGAGGAAGATCCTTATGCTTTTGCACCATATCTAATGCAACCTGATCTTTGGGGATTCCCTGCTCATTTTCAATGTTTTAAAGTGAGAGAGACCAAATAAATAAATCCCTGCAATCATTGCTCCCACTGAGGTAGCTACTGCGATGGAGCCAGAAAAAAAAAAAGAAATCGAAGCTAAAAGCCAAAAGCGTCAATACACGTGTTTTCTCTTCTGTAGAAACCTTAGAATAGAATCAGAAAACCAGAGCTACATATGTGAACTGAAACTGCACAGAGACATGTAGGAGCTGCCTGAATGTTAAAGTGAATCTCTGCTCCACAGACAAAGCAGAAACATAGCAAGATCCCTTATTTATGTTCTACCTCTACCAGTTTCTTTTGCAGAACTGCAAATAGTTCTACAAAAGAAATGTTTGCAGCCAGCCAAGACACCAACTGAGACTCAATTAGGCCAATCAGCTTAAGAAAGAACCTTCAAATACAGCGTTCTGATTCTGTAGCATTATAAGCATCTGTGTTTGAGCAGTAATTTGATCTATTTCTAAATTAGTTTGTTCCACTTTGTAATACAAAATTAAAAATAATTTTCTGTTGCATCAATGTACACAAAACTAAGGTTAAAAAACAAAAATGGCCTTTAAAGTTTCTTTAAATGCTCTCAAATTGCCTAGAATTACAAGCCTTTACAGGTAAAGTCACATTACCAGTTTAAAAAATGTAGTTTAATTTGAGGAGGGTTTAATGAGGTCTAACATTTTAAATTGAAAACAGTCAAATGCTCAGGATGGCTCTTTCAATTAAATGATGGATTTAACTTAATCTGTTGGCTCCACACCTACCCCTCAACCCATATTCACTAAATTACTTTATAGGACTGAAACAAATTGAAATACTTCTCCTTTAAATGAGTTAAGCTTTAAAGAATCTGAGTACATTACATGTTTGACAACAAAAAGCCAAAATTCCTGAGCTGATCAGAACTCAGGCCTTTTCGAAAGACTCATAACTTTAAACAGGGACTGAGATACATGAAATACTCTTCATGTATTTGACCGTTATTCTTGACCTTTAAGAAAGCACTGGATATTTTTTTGTATTTTGTTTTCAGAAACTTTATAAACCTATTGTGAAGTTTTGGAGGCCTTACAATTCTATAAATAATCAACATTGTCTAAAAGGCATTGGAACAGTTTAGTTGGAGTTTTCATCCCGAACAAGAAGAATAAATGTGTTTTTCGCTTCTTCTCATTGTCCCAGTGTGGGAGAGGCAGTACGGTGGAAAAACGTATTAACTTAGAAAGGATTGTCATTGTATTACCTGCCAAATAAGTGGATTAGAGGAGGGTCAGTGAGGATTAGACATTGTTTTTTTGTTCAATCTTAAAGTCACAATATAATCTTGGAGAATCCTTAAAACTTTGATCCGGAACCACAGGAGGGCCAGACGTCATCCTGCTGTGGATTTCTTAGAGGATCTTTCAATAAAACGCCGTGGCCTATGTTTGGAGCAGATGTTACCTCTGACCCGTGTTCCTTCATCTGTCCTTTCCACCATGACCTGCCTGCACTCTTTTGCTACAATCACCTTCTCTACTGCCTTCCTTAGATTTCCATCTGAGGCCCTTCTTAATACAACCAAAAGCATAAGACAAATGAATTATGAGGTTGAAACAAACTACAAAGCCGGTTAAGGATTTGACTGGTCCTGTCTTATTATACTGATTTTAGTCATCTAAATTCTAATTCTAATAGGAATATTATAATTTAAAATACAAATTATTAGAACGATTCAAATGAAATAGGGATATTAGAAATTACTTTTCAGAGAGTGGTTTGCAGAGATGAAAGATAAAGGGGGAAAACCCAGGCATCTTGCCAATAATTCTTCTAGTCCTTCTGTGGAAAAGCAAAGCAAACTAAAGGATTATATATGTTTTCTCTGAGAGCCCTGGGTCTCCCCTTGGGTCTCCTTTTGATGGGATGTTCCTGGAAAACTTCCAGAAAAGGTGCCCAGGAATAGTCCTAACGCGATTCCTAAAAAGGTTCAACTCCAGTTTCTCACCGTATGTCTGGACAAAATCCAAGCACCACACGGGGGAAACCTGTTTCAGTTGGTTGTATCCAGGATCTCCTTCTTGAGATCATAATCCATCTCTCATGACTGTAGGTGAGGGGTTGAATTTAGACAAAGCAATTATGAGTTTTACCCTTTTAGAAAATTGATCATTTTAAAAGGTTTTCAGTCTTTCTAAAAGGTTCGGCCCCAGATTAGAGAGGTTTTGAGGTCGTTTGTCCAACAGGTACTTCTGGGCAATGTAGGTATAAATTCTGGTTCTTTTAGTTATTGGTTCATGGATTGTAATTTGTAATTATTTTATTTTTTTTATCTTGACTGCAGTTTTGCTTGATATTGTGTAATCTGTTTTTTGCACAAGTGGGTTTAGAATTAACTAACTGTAAAATACTAAAACATGTTTTATATATCCTGATATTTCACCACCAATAATTGAAGGAGGGTGCTCTTACATTCTACCATGACAGCACAGCCACTCTCAATGACATCACGGTAAAAAGCCTGAGGCTACAGCAGGAGTGTCACTGGCGCAAAATCTATATTTACATGTCATTCAGCCAGCAGATTCATCCCTGCTTGAAAGTACAGTGTCATAAATAACAATGTGCTCTGAATGGTTGTTAAGCTCTGATTTATATGACAGCAATGGCTCAAGTCTATTAAAAACTGATGATGTCCAGTGAGCAGAGTTTTATGAACCTCTTTAACCTCACAGCCTCCCCAGAGTCACCTTCCGCATAAACGCATGATCCGTAGACAAGCAGTATTCAAACCCGGACAAGTTTCATTTAAACTCAGATGGTGCAACAGCATGAAATGTGCAAGCTGAAGCTGTAAAGTGTACAAAACGAAAACACTTTCAGACATCTGAGTAACTTTGCTTGGAACAGTGCTTTAAATCTGTCTCCGGTTTAAACTGAAGATAGATCTGCAGCATAGTTTTCACCAAAAGTATGATAAAAACAACTAATATATACTACTTTTCAGAGAGTGGTTTGCAGAGATGAAAGATAAAGACGGCAGGTATCACAGTTACACACACTCATATATATATTGTGGAAAATACTGTGCCTTGGAGGCTTCGTCGGGCTGTGATTGGCTGGTCGGCCTGTTAATCATCATCAGCGCAGACCTATTAGAGCCTGAATATGTTGGGACTTTCCAGAGTGGGGGCGGGACTGTTTTTTTGTTGGGTTTTTTCGGTTTTGTTGTTTGTGCTTTAGTTACACAGCTTAGAAGCTCATGTTGTATAAGAGTGGTTATATGCATCGAGAGTTGTATGCAAAGCAAGA
>CAEFZX010015112.1:0-17406 GCA_903066825.1 Alfaro cultratus
CTCAAAGAGCTTTACATCATAAAAACACAAAGTCATGCAGCATAGAATCAACAATCCAACATGACATTAAATCAGGTTCATCAATAAATTGATTACATTTTAAATAAAACTCTAACCAGCTGGTTTTAGCCTGGATTTAAAGGATCTCAGGGTTTTAGCTGTTTTACAGTTTTCTGGAAGTTTGTTCCAGATTCGTGGTGCGTAGAAGCTGAATGCTGCTTGTCCTGGTTTGGTTCCAGAACCAGAACCTGTAAACGTGGGCTGTGAATGAAATTCTTGTGAGTTTTGTTGTTTTAGCTCAGTGTGCTAACGCTGCTCCTTTCATTAAACTCACTCATTCTTCTTCTTCTCCTCCTTCCTCTGACTCAGTCCCGTCTCTTTTCTCCTCCATGCTTTGATGCCCTTCATTTAGCCTGTCAGCGCTGATGACATGTTCCCATTCAGCGGCTCCTGGCTGCTCTGTTGTACATGTATTGTGACTCAAGCAGCAACAAGCTGCAGCTCATTTTTTCCTTCTGGAACGTTTTCTGCCCAGCAGAGCCTGCAGACATTCAGCTCATCAAAAGGATTCCTGCTTCCAGGTCCGTGTTTGCAGAACCAACAAAGGATCAGGGAGATTTTCTGAAGAGTTTTCATCTTCAGGTTTAGATGAAACCATCTTGCTAGATTTGATCTAAAGTGGCTGAGAATCGACTTCCTGTTCATATTTATACAAAATATGATCAACAACGCTCTTAATATTCTGCAAAATTCACATTTTGGTTCTTGTTATTTTTACATTTGGATCTCAAATGATTCTGAAAACAAACCAGGCTAAAAAAATCATCCAGATGTTTTTGCTTCTGAAAAACGAGACGATTCAAAAACCTCACAATTCACATTCAACAGCCCGTTACCTAGCAACCCCAGCAGAGCTCCAGCCCGTTACCTAGCAACCCCAGCAGGTTTCCCGGCTCTATTTGCTATACAATGGCTGCTGGAAAACACAGTGTTGTGCTGCACCACATTCCCACATAAAAATGAAATATCAGATTTTCTTTTGTTCCAAATCTGATTTCCAGTTTTAATGGACTTATTTTCTTCTTCTTTGGATGACTAGATTTGGTCGTCTGTTTCTCTCCTTGTGTCATTTAGTCTCTTTGTTTGTTTCACATTTTTCAGTTTTCTCAGTATTTTTTATTTTTTTGTCACTATTTGCTTCATAACTGAAAAAGTCAAACTTTCAGCAAACCGAAAGTTTGCTGAAATAAAAATGGAATCCTCCATTTTTATTTCTAAGTTTAAAAAGCTGAAGCGCCGAGTGGACGAGTCCAGATATTCGGTTGTTTTAACCCAAACTGTTCATTTCCAGAGAAAATCCGATTCCTGGATCCTTAAGTCTTTGATTGTGAGGTCACTTCCTTCTGTTATGATCATAAGCAGCTGACTTTATTCTCCCTGCTGATGCTAAATGTGTGAGTTTGTTTCTCTGTCAGAGCTGAAGGTCACCTTGAGTTTCACCTCTGACAAACTGTCCGCCTTTCTGTCCCAGAATCCTCTGGGGCAGCCGTCGAGCTGCGGCCAATCACTGAGCTTAATGATTTACAGAAACACAGAGCTGGAGTTTATCAGCTGGGCTCGACCTTTGACCTGGGCCTCAGATTATCACGGCTCTTCTGACGACCTCTGTGTGACCTCCAGACCCTGACCAGACCAATAAAGCCGTTTACGACCGACCGGTGACGCGTTGCTGACCTGCTGCCCTTCTCCCAGTAGAACTCACCGTCCGCCATCTTGTCTTTGTCCACCATGTTGCATAATTCAATCCTAAACAGACCAAAGAGAAAACTGAAAGCTGTTACAATAACCCGCTTGTATGAGTGTGAACAGCTGTAAGGTAATATTTTACCTGTTAGGTAAAATATCTTTATATTTCCATTTTGGTTTCTAAAAACAAACTAGGCTCTTAAAAACACTCAGTTTTGTTTCTGGTGTCTGGAAATCGAGTCGTTTTTAAAACACTTCCTGATTGTTGATTCACTTCGTTACCTAGCAACCCCAGCTGATCTCCTGCTGTACAATGGCTGCTGGAAAAGGCCAGAGTTCTGCCATGAAAAGGTTAAGATGGGTAAAAAATCTGCTTTGGTTTTCAGAGTTTCTGCAGTTTTTTCAGGGAGTTCGGCTGTTTTCAATCAGATCTCTGATTCAGGTTCTGGTGAACACATGAATCTCTGTTTGAGGAGCCATCTTGGTGTCACGCTGTCGCTGAACTCCATCGTCCATGAAAGCGTATCTGAGTGTCGCCCAGCGATTACAGCAGAGCTGCCTGAGCAGATCCTCCGTCCGCTGCGGCTGCCGTGTCGCTGTTGTTGGGTTTTCCTGTAAATCCAGGCGGAGGATCCAGGCCACATTGACTCCCAGATGAGCGTCTGAAGGCAGATTAGCGGCTTTGTCCCTCTCTGCTGCTGATGCTCAGAGCTCTGCTGAAGCAGCAGCGGGGCGTTCAGGATCAGGACGGAATATTTTGGCTCCTGAGCCACCTGGTGACTCGTTCCCATCGCTGTCCCCTCTGCAACCTTCCTCTGCTCCCTGTGACTGACAGCTGCGCTCAGCCTTTATTATTGCCTCCCAAAAGCCGCATTTTAAAACATATTTACCATTTTCTTCTCAGTGAGATTGATGAAAGAAGGGGGCTGCGGACGAGGAGAGCAGGAAGGGAGGGAAAAGCTCCCCAGATGAAAATCCTAAATCAGCATGCCCTGCCGCTGCAGCTGAGGCCGAGGAAGGGATTGCATTTAATTTATTCTCTAAAGCCTGGGAATCAGGCCATCAAAAGGAACCAAAATATCAGGTTTCCTGCTCCAAACGGGCCAGCAGCGTGATCCCAGCCTGGATACAGATTTAACCCTTTCAAGGTGGCAGCGACACCAACGCAAGCCGCCAGCGGCTGCTCCGCCTTTACTGACGGGAAACGAAAACACCACTTTGTTAAATAAGAAACAATTCAAATCAGACGGGAATAAATTTGTTCACATTATAAAAAAAACCTGCAGCATCGTCATCCTACCACTTCCTGTTTTCTTCTTCTTGTGGTTTCCAGCAGTAGTAACTTCCTGCTGCTGATCATGTGACTCATCTTGCCAACAAGCTGTTTCTGAAATAAACTGATTTCAGTCATTTTAACCAACTCATTACTAGCAAAAACTATCTAATGAAAAGTATTTTTTATTAAATTAACCTGTTTCCATAAAGTTGATTTATTTATAAAATCTCAAACTGATCGGTTTTATAGTGAACAGAAAAGCAGCTTCTGATTGGACGTTCAATTCCCCTCCAGAAAAACTTTGGATTAAAACCTTTTGCTACATTTTGAGCGGCAAGTTTTTCACATCTGACTTTCCATCTGGGATTAATAAAGTTCATTCATTCATTCATTATTCATTCATTCATTATTCGTTCATTGATTGATTGATTGATTGATTGATTCATTCATTCATTCATCCAGTGGCTGATCGTTTTCTCCTTCCTTCTTCCCATTCTGACTTTATTCTGTCTCTGTCTGGATTCTTTGGTCAGTTTTCTTTTTCCTCCCACAGCATGATGCTGCCACCACTGTGTTTCAACCAGAAGTCATTTTTCATCTTTTCTTGTTTCTGCTGACAAACTGAACGGTTTTTATCCATAAAGTTCAGATTAGTGAAGTTTGATCTGCAGATTCTGCTGATGGATTTGATTTGCGCCCCGTCGGGTTTGGTGGCGGCCATGATGGGAAGCTGACAGGTTATGAAACAATATTTCATAACCTCATCTGAGCTCCTTCACTGCAAGAACCAAAATCTAAATCTTACCAAATAATTTTGGTCTAGTTTCTTGTGCAAATATCTTAGTTCACTTGAAATAAGATCAAACTAATTTACAAGTAACGTTTCAATAAAATATTTCAGGTGAACTAAAATATTTGCAATACAAATTAAACTAAATTCTTGTTAATATTTGGTGTTTTTGCAGAGTTGGTCTTCATGATGCTGAGCAGTTTATTATATTCAATTTTATATTCAAGATGATATTAAAAGTATCATCTGCTTCATGTTGGCAAATCAACTTATTTCTACATTTTCTTATTACATTTAATCTTTAGAACATTTTTCATATTTCAACCCAAAACAAACCATCAGTCAGACTGGAGTTATTTTCTTCTCTCTTGCTGCAGATTCAAACTTTTGCTTTAAGTTTGAATCAGAAAAACATTTGTGACAAACAGAATGAAACATTTCTCCTAAAATATGAAACGATTCATATAAAACATCATTTTATACAGCAAACTGCTTAAATTGATTCATAAGCAGTTTCTCTGAATGTTGTTGAATTTTGACAACAGAAATAAAGTTTCTTGATAATCTAATTATTCATTTGGTTGAAGGTGAAAATGTGAGAACTGTTGGAGAAAATCTACTGAAAACTGTTTCTTATTCTGTTGAATGGAGATTAAAACGAGAAAATGTTTTATTAAAAGTTCATGTTTTTGGTGGAAGCTTCAATAACTGAAAGCCTGATGCTTTGGTTTCAGTTTTAGTTTTTCAGTGAAATTGTCTTCAGTTTTCTGCTGCTCTTCGTTCACCAACAGCTTCATGTTTTTAATCCATCCGCCTGTTGCTATGACGAATATTCTCAAATTTATTCTGAACACAATGAATTGTTTTTCATTCATGGACAAAAGAAATCCAATTAAATCAAATAAAACAAGTTTAAAAACGTCACATACGACCCACTTCTTTACAGATTTACTGTAATTCAGCAACATTTGAGAGTTTAGGGGATTTTTAGGGGATTTATTACATAAGATTCATTTTTTGCACATTTGGGTCTGAACTGTTTATAAAAATAGTTTAAAAAACACTTAGCTGGTTTTTTCACAATAAGTTCACATTTTTTTGTGTCTGGAAAAAGAGTCGTTTAAAAACCTCACGATCATACTGAACTGTTACCTAGCAACCCAAAATGAGTCCCAGCACATTTGGTCAGCTGGTTTTTATGCGCTGTACAATGGCTGCTGGAAAAGACAAGAGTTTAGTTGTTGACTTGCTGCATTCTGGCTGGTTGAGCAGGAGGCTCCACTAATGCTTTTCAAAGACACACTGTTGTATAATTGTGTATCTGTTTGCAGCCATTTTGTTTCAGGTGTAAATGTTGAGTTGGGGGCGTGGCCAGCAGCAGCTTGTTTGGATTTAAAGAGACAGACACCCTAAAACAGCTCAGACTGAAACCCGATTATCTGAGAATGATTTAGTGTAAAACATGTGATAAGCAGGTTTTGTTTAGGCCATAGACTGATGCTAACCTGTTCACTGTACGTCAAGTGAAGATTTGTGAAACTTTTAAAGATTTAACCCTTTGGGTGAAAACGTTCCTCCTGCCTTCATGTTTTCAGCACAAAGCTGTGGCTCTCTCCCGGTCGGCAGCAGACTGTTGTTGCTGTCAGGCTCCAGTCAGAATCAGATCCATAACCAACAGAAAATCCCGTCCTTATGAGAAGCAGCGCTGATCTCTGCCGACCGGCTCCTCTCCTCCTTCATCTCTCCACTTTGTTTGCTTTGCTTTAATTTCTGTTTTTCCACCCGCCTCCCCCTCTCAGTTTTTCGTGCAAAGAATAAAATTTCATCAGCGCGGGCTCTGGGAAAGGCGGCCCTCGGATTGGCCCCTGCCCGTACAGATGCTTTGAATTTGCTGGGCTTTTCTGCCTGCTCGCGGGCCGGTGGGTAGGGCCGTGAAACCTGCCTGTATTTCCTGGGATTAGGCGTCAGATGGGCCCTCAGAGGAGGTCTGGGGTCCCGGCCTCCCTGCACGGCTGGGAAACTGACCCCCATCTGACTCTGTGGTTCTCCCTGGACGACTAAACATAAACTTCATCTTTATCGTACAGTTTTAATGTTCTCAGCAAAAACACCAAATCTGACCAAGTAATTTTGGTTTAGTTTCTACATATTACACTTTGAAATAAGACGAAACTTACAGACAACTCAGCAAACTTTTCAGCAAGAAATCTGAGTTTGTGTTAATAATTCAATGAAAACGTTGTTCCACTGGCAGATTATTTCACAGAGAACTGACCCGTTACCTAGCAACCCCCGCCCGTTACCTAGCAACCCCCGCCCGTTACCTAGCAACCCCCGCCCGTTACCTAGCAACCCAGGTCTAGTTCGCAGATTATTTAACCCTAACATAAAAAATGTTTTGTTATAAAGGTGAAATAATCTGCCAGTGAAAGTAGCACTTTTGGTCAATATTAAGGAAATTTTTACTGAAAATAATTATTAACTGTTTTTGTCTGATTCTTAATTTTAATTATGTTCAGATTAATACCTGATCCTCGCCACCCAGCCCCGCCTCCGGCAGATCCAAAGCTGTTCCCCTCCTCGCCTGTGGGGGCGCTGCGCCAACAACCACAAAACCTCTGAAGACGCTGAGCGGTTGACCTTCTCTTCAGTCTTTGGTTCCGCCTGCTGGTCCAGTCCCGAACTGGTTCCAGTCTGAACTGGTTTTGGTGAGAACCAACAAGGATCCGTCTGCACCGCTTTCATTAAATATCAGAGTTCGGTGGCAACTCGTTTCATTTACCCCAGTAACTTTTGGAAAATAGTATTTTTACTTTGTTGTACTTTTTACTTTTACTTGAGTCAAGTTTCTGGATTTTCTTCCCACTGAATGAAAATCAAACATGTTTTCACCAGAAACTCAAACCTGCAGCTTCTGTTCAAGTTCAACAAGTTTTTTATTGAAAATAACTTGGAAACATTTTATTTTGCCTGGTTTTATTTTTTGCTACTTATATGAATTATTGTCATTTTGGTCCCTTAAATACCAACATTTCCACTTAGGTTTATATTTTGTTCCATCTGATGATGTAATTTTTAAATATTAAATGATAATTTGATCAGTTACTCATTTCTTGGACGGACACTTTTTTTGGATATTCTTTCCTTTTCTGTTTAATATCTAAGTTACCATGACGACGCAGATGATACGCAGCTCCACATTATGATGTCACCAGGTGACCTTTGACCCCATCCAGACGCTGAACAGAAGCTGAGAACAGATCGATGTGTGGATGAGACAAAACCTCAGAGGAACGATCTAGAGTTATAGATCTACAGCTACAGATCTACAGTTATAGATCTATAGTTATAGATCTACAGCTATAGATCTACAGCTATAGATCTACAGTTATAGATCTACAGCTATAGATCTACAGCTATATATCTACAGTTATAGATCTACAGTTATAGATGTACAGATATAGATCTACAGTTATAGATCTACAGCTACAGATCTACAGTTATAGATCTATAGCTATAGATCTACAGCTATAGATCTACAGTTATAGATGTACAGATATAGATCTACAGTTATAGATGTATAGTTATAGATGTAGTTATAGATCTGTAGTTATAGATCTGTAGTTATAGATCTACAGTTATAGATCTATAGTTATAGATCTACAGTTATAGATCTACAGCTATAGATCTACAGTTATAGATCTACAGCTATATATCTACAGCTATATATCTACAGTTATAGATCTACAGTTATAGATGTACAGATATAGATCTACAGTTATAGATCTACAGCTACAGATCTACAGTTATAGATCTATAGTTATAGATCTACAGCTATAGATCTACAGTTATAGATCTATAGTTATAGATGTATAGATATAGATCTACAGTTATAGATATACAGATATAGATCTATAGTTATAGATGTACAGTTATAGATCTATAGTTATAGATGTACAGTTATAGATGTACAGATATAGATCTAGAGTCGACACACAGCTCCAGTTGTTCCAGAATCTCATCCAGGCGATTCTCTGCAGATAAATACATTCTAGATCTGCTGCTGGATCAACCTTCTGGTTCTGGTTCTGCTCTGCATCAGAACCAGAACTAAACGAGAAGTAGCATTCAGCTTCTATGCACCTCTGATCTGGAACAAACAGCTGGAAGGGGGCGCTGTCCAAACAGGTCAAAGGTTCGATTCCCTGCCTGATGACCTTTGACCTCCTCTGTCTAATCAGCCTGTTTCCTGTCTGATCAAATAAAGGAAACCTGTGAATAAAGAATCAGTTCATTTAAGTCACAGTGTAATAAATAAAACTGTGATTAATTTACATAATCTGTAAATGAAATGAACAGATTTTATCATCTATTTTAGCCACATTTCAAAGGTGAAAAAACAGAATTCAGAATAAATGTTTGTTAGAATCTGAACAAATTATTTTAATCTTTATGGTAAAAATAGGAACCTAAGGTCAATAATCTGTCTTGTTGACTCTCTTCTTGTCTGAGGATGAAAATAAAAACCTGTTGGATGTTTGATCAGATTCATTTTAATTATTAAACACGTTTAAATTCATGATTTTTCATGAATAATTCACAAAATAATTTGACAAATTCTCTGACATTTTTAAAGGGTTTTTATTACTGGAGTGAATACAGACCTTTTTAAATCTTTTTGTATAATCAGACTGTAGCAATTCTTTAGAAAGCGTTTAACAATTTTTATCTTCTCATAAGAAAGTCGAGCTGCTGAAAAGTCCAGATGCAGACCTGCCTGTCTGTCCGTCCGTCCGTCCTTCCTCCCAACCTGATCCATCTGAGGCAAACAAACATGGCTGCCAGGACCGGCCCATGTCTGGAGCCAGAGCGCCCCCTGGCGGCGGCCGGGCCAACAGCAGCAGCACCGGGTCCAGCAGTAATATCTTTTATGGCTTAACAAAAACAAACAAAAGGAGGAACACACACACAAAACAATCTTACACGACTTTTTTTTCTTCCAACTCTTTGTGCCATTTTATAATCACGGGAAATTAAAACAAATAAAATTCTGTTACAGTTTAATATTTGTCCATAATGTTTCACAAACACTCCTATCTATATGAACATTTATAGGAACACGAAGAGAAACAAAAGGCGTTCTGCAAAAACCTCCAGTTTTCAGCCAGAAACGGATGAATTTACGCTGCTTGGAACAACTTTTCTATGTTTTTGCAGTGCACAGAGAAAATACGTTGCCTGTCTAAACAAAAGGCAAGAAAAGTGAAATTAGCAACACACAACACAAGAACTGGTTCTAGAACACGATACTGGCGTCTCCTAAAGACGGAACAAATCTTTACCGTTTTCTTTTTACAGTACGACAGACGCTCCAAACCCAAAACTACGACACAGTTAAAGTGAACCGAGCTTTTTACCGCCTCACATGCACCGACCCGTATCATCCAACCCGCCCACACCGCGCAGCATCGCTCCGATTTGACTGGATTTCTGTATATATTCTGAAAACTAAATGGGAATTGTTGGTTTCGTATTGTGCTGCACTGTTCGAGTAAAAAGATCTTAGAAAAAAAAAAGCCCACATCTACAGTTAAACACCAGAGGTGACGAGTAAATAAGGAATAAAACTATAGAGTAAACATACAAACATGATGCGAAAACCAAGTTCCAGCCTTTACACTTCTTCTTCTTCCTGTGATTTTCTTCATTTCTAACTCCAGCACACGTCTTCCTCTCTCCAACAGAAAACAGAAAGCAGAGGGACGAGCAGAGCGAGCGGCCAGTCCTCTAACTGGTTTCCAGTTTGGCCATTTCCTGGACGTAGATGCCGATGCTCTCGCTGTCGAACAGAACGAAGTAAACCGTCTTGATGGTGGAAGACATGGTGGCCACGAAGTAGCTGGAGATGGCCTTGAGGATCAGCTGGGCCGCCGTCTGCTTGGGGAAACCGTTCCTGCAGGAAAATCACGACATTAAATATTACAAACAAAATGAACATTAATAAAACTAAGACTGCAAATAAACACAAACTAATCAACAGGCTTTAGGAGAACATCAAGATTTTGTTATCTAAAGTTTAATCAGAGGAAATGTTAGATAATCATTATTATATTATCTCCAGCAGTTATAATAATAATAATTAATTATTATCTTCATCATCATCATCATCTCAGGTCTGTTTGCAATGAACCAAAAAGCATCAGGCTCTCAGGGTTCCTACCGCCCGCTGCCGATGGAGGGGAAGGCCACAGACTTGAGTTTCTTCTCGTCTGCCAGCGCCAGGCAGTTCTTCACCGTCTTCTCCAGCATCTCCTCGCATTTCTCGGAGCCCCAGCCTGGACTGTTGCAGTGGATCACGTACTTGGCGGGCAAACCGAATCCGCCGGTCAGAAGGGCTGAGAGGAGAACCGGACACAGGAAGTTAGAACTGCAGCGAAACGCCGACACTGTTTGACTCGAATTAATTGGTTCACAGTTCAAACTGGAGATCAAGACACCAAAGTAAAAGGTTATTTAAGGGGAACTGAAATGCTAAACTCACACTTTCAGGTTTTTGTTTTTCTGTTTGGGTTTGAACTGTTTCTAAAAACAGACTAAATAAATAAAATATAATAAAAAATAATTCAACTACTTTTTGGCAGCAAGTTCATGTTTTGTTGTGTCTGGAAAACGAGCCGATTCAGAAACCTCCAAATGTTCCAGTCGCAATCGGCAGACGCTACGCTGTTACCTAGCAACGCCACCCCGTTGCCTAGCAACCCCAACTGATCTCCACCGTTTGGTCAGCGGGTTTTTTCGCTGTACAATGGCTGCTGGAAAAGACAAGAGTTTTACTGTTAACTTGATGCATTCTGGTTGGTTTTGCAGGAGGCTCCACTAATGCTCTTCAAAGGTGTACAGTTGTATAATTTTGCATTTGTTTGGAGCCGTTTTCTTGTGCGAGTGTAAACGTTGAATTGGGGGCGTGGTTTGGATTTAAAGTGACAGAGACCCTGAAACAGCTCAAATGATTTAGTGTAAAACGCGATGAACAGGTTTTGTTTAGGCCACCTGCAACAGGAAGCAGGATAAATCACCTCTAAGGATTTTAGAGTAGATGACCAGGGATCTAGAAGCTGCTACATATAGCAGATAAATAGAATATCACTATTATTATTATTATTATATTTTGAATGGACATGTCAAGCTTTTTAAAATGTTTGCAGAAACTTTCTCACATCTGTAACGATTCAGCTCCATTTTTGTTCATCAGCTTTAAAAGCCTCATTATCTCATCCAGTTTGGAGACGTTAGGCGCTAAATGAGAACTTTTCTTTAGAATGAAAATAAGTGGGAAATCTGCAGCAGCTTAAGCTGGTTGGCCCAAAGCGTTCCAGTCTCCTCTCCTGGGATCTGAGGATGAGGAGGAAGAAAGGAGGAGTGAAGGCCTCCATCCGTCCAGCAGCTGCAAAACGTGAAGCTCAGCCAGAGCTGAAAGGCTTCGGTCGGAGTTCATTAGGCAGCAGAACGCGTGTGAGGATCTGAAGGCAGCGCCGAGCCGCAGCTCATTTCCAGATGGTAAAAACCCAGAGAAGATGGAGGCGCTTCACCCAGCAGCAGGTCTGAGAGTGTGTGGTCCAGCAGGGAACCGAGCCGCAGCGATTCTGCTTCTGTCACTTTAACAGCTTCGCTTCGCTCTGCTCAAAGAAAACACGTTTCCTCTAAAACCTGCAAAAACTGACAGTGTAAAAGTGCCGTCTCTTTCTGTCACTTTACTGTTTCTAAGAGAAAACAAATGATTCTGCACAAGTTTTCCTCACAGTAAAACTCAAACATTTTACAATACTAAAGTATAAAAACATTTTAGGTTTTAAGATGTCTCACATTGAGCCTGTAGACCCGCAGAATGTTATTGTTTATATCCAGACATTTCCAGCATGCGGCCAACGCTGTGAAAAGACGATTCTTTTCCTTTCCATCCAGTAAAACCGTTAAATCAACCTGGAGATGAAGCTGGTATTAAATCAGCTCAGAGAGCCACAACGGGAAAAATAACGCAGAACAATACAAGAGCTAAAAACCACTAGTATTCCACTTTTTTCTCACACTCTGTCAGCTATGCTACACACAGACTTGTTGTCATAGCAACTGACAACAACACCACTTTATGTTTCAGGATTCAGCACCAAAAAACACTCAAACTTTTCCACAGAGAGCAGAAGGTTCAGTCTGATACAGTTTTATGTTTTCAGGCTGGATGGTTATTTTGTGATTATTAATAATGATCGATGTTGCAGATTAGCTGCTGCTGCTATTAGCTAAGCTAATGCAGCGGTGGTAGATTAGCTGCTGCTATGAGCTAAGCTAACACAGCGGTGGTAGAGTAGCTGCTGCTGCTATTAGCTAAGCTAATGCAGCGGTGGTAGATTAGCTGCTGCTGCTATTAGCTAAGCTAACGCAGCGGTGGTAGATTAGCCAATGCTGCTATTAGCTAAGCTAATGCAGCAGTGGTAGATTAGCTGCTGCTGCTATTAGCTAAGCTAATGCAGCGATGGTAGATTAGCTGCTGCTGCTATTAGCTAAGCTAACGCAGCGGTGGTAGATTAGCCAACGCTGCTATTAGCTAAGCTAACGCAGCGGTGGTAGATTAGCTGCCGCTGCTATTAGCTAAGCTAATGCAGCGGCGGTAGATTAGCTGCTGCTGCTATTAGCTAAGCTAATGCAGCGGTGGTAGATTAGCTAATTTAAACACCTGCTCTTCTGATGATCTATCAGAGTTGGCGTTTATTTTTTAGCTGAACTGAGACGCACAGAATTCTGCAGCACATCTAAATGTTAGTTATCATAGTCAAGCTAGCATAACTGACCTACTTCCCTCCCTTCCTATTTTTTAAATCAAAACTTTTTCTAACCTTATCTAATTGTTGTAATATTGATGGATGGAGCAAAGCACTCCATTCGTATTTATTTAATATATCAGGCGTACGTTTAAGATTTAGCACTTTATGTTGAGAACTTGACAGCTAAAACCAAAACTAGCCATTGTTAGCAAGCAGCTTTTTGCCCTCCAACAGGAAGCTGGGGGCGGGATCTTGCATGCATGACACCCTAAAGCATTTCCTTCTGGTAGCTGAAGCAGACGTTGGACTGAAGCCAGTCCTCATTAAGAGGTCCATTACTGCCTTGCCAAGAGGAACCAGAAAAGTAGCCAAATCCTCCTATCAAAGGGAAGACTATAAACTTTTTGGCAGCTTTTCCCTCCCGTACATCAGCATGGGGAGAAGCAGAGAGCCAGGACTGTTGGAGCCATGAGGAGAGGTGGCGTAGCAGCAGAAATCCCGTCATTAGCGTCTCCGCCGGCTGATTTCATCGAGGTAACGAGGTGAAACCGTCTGCCAGGATCAGACGAAGCGTTTGGACCTACAGCCGACATCTCTGGAGAGAAACACGGCTTCCCTCCAACAGAGTCCAGAGGGATTCACTGGATCAGCCTCACAAAGGCCGAAGGTTCTCCAGAACTTAACGGAGCGGCTAAATACGAAACAGGGAAGCTGAAAATAACTTGAAATAATCCAGTTTCCATAATTAAGAATCCCAGGAAATGTCTGAGCTGATCAATCATTCTGAACATCCAGGCGAAGTTCACTGATCGTTTCTCAGCACATCTGTGGCTGAGCAGAGGTCAAGAGGTCACACTGGGGGCTGAACTGGTGGAACTGGGACTGGATCAGCCTGGCCCTGATGATCCGCAGGAGGGATGATTGAAGCAAAAAACACTTTTGAAAATATTTTCTGTTATTCGTTATTTCTTTTCAGAGGAAAAAACAAGGTTAAAATCAGAAATTGAATCTGATTTGAAAAATATCAGATTTCATTTTTCAGCCCAAGTTCAGACATGAATCCAAACCAGTTTCAGATTCATGGGTTTCATTTGTTCCTGGTTCTTTAACAGTAAGAAAGAAAAAAGCCATTAAACTACTAATTTTATTTTTTAAAGGTAAAACAACAAACAGCTGATTAATTTATTTTTATCTGGAAAAATCAAAGCTGAACTAAAGTCTCCAGTCTGTTAGGGTCATTGGAAGCAGAACAAAATTAGTAAATTTACACCAAAAATAAAATTTTAAAAATTACAAATTTCCGAGTTTTTTCTAGTAAATTTCTGAGATTTTTTTTTTTCAAGCTGATCTTTTTTTTTCTTTTAGAAAATTTGAGATCAAGTTCTTAAACTCAGAAATTTAGAAATTACTTTCAGAAATCTTCTAGTTTTTTCTGACTTTTTTCTAGCTAATTTTTGAATTTTCAAACAGAAATGTCATTGTTTTTTTGTTTTTTTCAGAAACTTTCTGAGGTTAATGTGAAACTGTCAGATTTTTGGTGAAAATTGACCCTGAATGGCAGCGCAGTGCTGCAGTTACCTCCTGCCACCTCCAGGGGGCCGTTCTTCTTCTTCAGCTCCTGCAGCGCCTCGGTGAACTCCTTCCCTCCTTTCTTCTCCAGAGCAGAGCCTGCAGGCGGAAAGCAGAGAATAAATCCTGGATAAAAAGACGGACGGCAGGAAGCGAGGCGGAGGGTCAAAGGTCATGCAGACAGACAGGCGGGCAGGACGACATGAGGGAGGCAGAAACTCAGCAGCGTCACTTCAACAAAGAGCAAAGATTGAAGTTAAAGTCCAGAAGGCTCAGTTAGGGAATAAAAACCCAGTTTTATTTCTTAAATGAGTTGATTCAGATTTAAAATGTTTTCACTCTTTCTTTGGGGATTTTAGGTGATCAACAAAAATCAGGGCAAAATTGTAAAGTATTAATTTTTGTTTTTGCAAAAAATACATCCTCACAGTGTGATCTGCTTTGTTTTAGACCCCATTACTCTGATACCTATAAATAAAATGCAGCTGCCTTCAGCTTGTTAGAGTCGATTTGTTTGAGTAGAAATCAAACTGTTCATTATTATTTTAATCTTTCCTTCCTGATGTTTGTTTCCAGTCAATCCTGAATGAGTGAAGCAGGCGAGAGGCTGACAGTTTCTCAAAGCGTATTATCCATCAGAACGGTCCAGTCAAAGCCCGGATCTTAACCCAATCAGAACAAGAGACGAGCATTTCTGTGTCTTGGAGACACAGAAGAAAGGTGGTAACCTGAAGACTAATTCCTGCCACACTTTTTAGAAAATACTTTACAAATAAAGTTTGATTTTTCTGCCAGTTTGCGGCGATGCGCTGCTGCTGGTCTGTCGGAAAAATCCCAGTAAAAACCACAGAAGTTTCAACGTCACAAACTGAATAAAACCCAAGAATGTGAAGATTTTTTTGCAAGGCATTTAACAATTCAGTTGAAATATTAAAAATGGTTTGATCGTATTTTTGTAATAAATGTAGTTAGAAAAAATCTCTTTAGATTCAGCGACTGGAAACAAAACGATGGAGACGCTGTGTGGGTCTGCCTACTGGCAGCCTGGTTAAAGAGGTCAAAGGTCACATGAGGTGAGACAGCTCAGGACGTCGATGCTGCAGTCATGAGGAACAAGACAAGCAGCAGCAGCAGCAGCAGCATGATGATGATGATGATGATGAAGAGAAAACCTGAATTTCTGGAACCTCAGTTATTTATTGTTTTGACTCATTTGAAGAAGCTCTAGATAAAAGTTTTGTTAGAGCAAAAGCAGTTTAAGGAAGAATCCAGAGTTGGATCAGAACAAACAAGAAACACAAGTAAACACTGCAGCAGTAAAATCCTAATAATCCTGCTCAGCTGGGGCCACATTTTTATTTCATATTTGTTTAACCAGCTGAGTTATGAAGAACAAATTCCTATTTACAAAACAACCTGGGTTGCTAGGTAACGGGTGGCGGAGCTCTGCTGGGGTTGCTAGGTAACGGGTGGCGGAGCTCTGCTGGGGTTGCTAGGTAACGGGTGGCGGAGCTCTGCTGGGGTTGCTAGGTAACGGGTGGCGGAGCTCTGCTGGGGTTGCTAGGTAACGGGTGGCGGAGCTCTGCTGGGGTTGCTAGGTAACGGGTGGCGGAGCTCTGCTGGGGTTGCTAGGTAACGGGCAGCAGTTCCTGCGCTTGGTGACGTCACATTCCGGAGGTTTTTGAAAAGCCTCATTTTCCAGATAAAACATGAATTTATTGACAAAAAACAGCTGAATGTTTTTAAGTGTTTGTCCTGTTTTTAGAAGCAGCAGAAAATGTACAAAATGTGAACTTTATGGTCAGAATAATTGATAGATTACTACAATAACTGCTAACAACCCTAAAATATAATCATTAATAATAATAAACTCAGATTCTCTGTAGAGATTCAGAACATAAAAGTTACTGACTGTAAAAATGATCCAGTAAAAATCCAGCTCCACTGAAAGCCATGAGCATGAACCCTAGCTAAAAGCTGCTGCTGCAGCGGCTGGTGCGGCTGGTGCTGCAGCGGCTGGTGCTGCAGCGGCTGGTGCTGCAGCGGCTGGTCCACTGACTGCAGCAGCGAGCGTCCAGATGAGCAGCAGCAGCAGCAGACAGTCGGTTGGTTGGTTGGCTGGTTTCCTTTACCTACTTCACCACCTGAATACAGGGCCGAGTTGGTCGGGTGAACGACTGCGTCGCTCTCCACCACGGAAATGTCGGCTTGGACAACTTGCAACTACAAACGACAACGGTGACAGACAACAGGCAACAACATGGACGTAAGAACACAGTGAGCAACCGGCAACGGGATGAGCAGAGTGATGAGAGGAGGACAGACGGACAGGTGAGAGCTCCTGATTGGCTGAGGAGAGACAGGTTAGAGACGAAACAGGAAGCAGGAGCCACAGCTGGATCAGAGTAAAACAGGAAGAAGATCATCAAAACACCAAATAGGATCTTTATGTTTGAGTTTTAATGAGGACAAACCAGTTTTCTGTCCAACTGTGAATCCTGGATTTAACGATCGCGCTCCAGGTGAGACGTCCGTCAATCAGGCTGCAGCCAATTAAGATTAACTGGATTTTAATCAGAAAAACGTCATTTTAACAGAAGGAGCTGAGAGCAGCACAGACTGACAGGACGAGCATCTGGACCGGACCGGACCGGACCGGACCGCAGCTCAGCGGGACGCAGACCAACAGCGGAACGGAAATCCTTGAAGGTGGAAAAGCGGCTTCTGATATTTCTGGAGATTTTCCTCAAATAAAACCAGATTAATAATCTGATCAATTTCTCTCAGCGTTGCAGGAAGCTTCTGTTTTACAACTATTTATTTTCATATTAATGTTTATTTTTACACATTTCATGTGAAAAATTAACAAAAATAAATGTTTCATATTCAGACTGACTCTGATTAGAGAAAAGAATAAAAATAGAAAAAATAATTATACAACAATATGAGCAGAAACTTAAATTAGCAATTAGAGAGAAAAATAGATGGATGGATGGATGGATGGATGGATGATAGATGGATGGATGATGGATGGATGGATGGATGGATGATGGATGGATGATGGATGGTTGGATGGATGATGGATGGATGATGGATGGATGGATGGATGGATGGATGGATGATAGATGGATGGATGGATGAATGAATGATGAATGAATGAATGAATATATAAAGGAAGTAAAAACGAATGAACAAGGTTCGCTAGG